>JASAND010008623.1:0-28796 GCA_030248195.1 Trissonchulus latispiculum
AACAATGAAAACCAGCAGAAAATCGAAAGGCCAATATCTGGCTTGCGTATGACTTAGCACGCAAACGGTGCTGGCTGTTGACCTTGACTTAACGGAATATCAAGCCTTTTTTGGAGAATCCGCCTAAAGCCACAATGTGGCGGATGGTTTTACTTCAAGCAAAACACATACACATACATAAGTTTACATAACAGATACGTAGAGTCTGTCAACAAATATTGTCAGATTGGTGATTCTTTCCACCGAATATCTTGATCCAGGTCTTTGCTGGCGTGCCCATTCCAGCACGTCTACCATGTCCAGTTGATTCATCAAATTGTCGAAATCTGCACGAGTTCCAACCGTCATTGGGCGTTTTAACACATTCGTATTTCCACTGGCGTAGAAATAGGTCAGTTCATCAGTAACGACATTCCGCAACACGTAGCCAAAGCAGATACTCCATTTGCCAGTGTGAGTTTGTATCCTGAAAGACTCTTCACAATGACGCTTGATCTCATCCATATCCATGTAGTTGAGCCGATAATTGTATCGATTCTGTAATTTCGTTTCTCGATGATGAGTTTTGATGACATTCCAGTTTTCACGATATAGTTTGTCCAGGGCCTCATCTCCAAACACTGTTGGCGTCTCATCTTCCTTCTCTAGCTCTTCTATCGTTGGTTTCTTCTTTGTTGGGTTGTCTGGTTTGGTCTCAATTTGTACTGGCTGTTGCGTTTCTGCGAGATTGCGCTTCTTCTGGGCTCTACCACCATTGATGTGAATCCTTTTGTGGTGTCCGTCTAAATGCTCTTTCCTTCTGAAAGCGAGACCACATTCTCCGCAGACATGAGATTTAGAATCTCCGTGCTGTTCCCGCAGATGGCGTTGATAGACATCTTCTCGAGGAAAGGTACGCTCGCACAGATCACACGTTTTCTTTGCCTGAAACAAACAAATGTAGCTATCAACTCGTAGAAGTAGCGTAGATCCAATACATTTTGGTAGTGTAAAACTGAAAAGTTACCTGTTCAGAGTGTTTGCTTTCCAGGTGACGCAACATTCCAAATTTCCGCTTAAAGACCATTCCACATATCTTGCATTGATAGTTCTAAAACAGAAGCTCAGTGTAGATAACAGAAGCGCGTTATATAGGCGATATCGTCAACAAACAACAAAAGACATCGTCGGTTAGCATGCTTGATTACCTGTAAAATAGCTTTTCCGTTCATTGCTAACGTGATCTTTCAAATATCGTAGTTTTAGTTAAAGCAATTAGCGTCTATTTATTAAGTTTTGAGCGAACAATGCAGTTTAAACTCGTTTAAAATTGATCAATTGTTATCTCAGCAGGAGTGCTTGCGTTATACAGGCGATATCAATAACAAACAACAAAAGTCATCATTGGTTAGCATGCTTGATTACCTGTAAAATAAATTTTCCGTTCATTGCTAGCGTGATCTTTCCAATATCGTAGTTTTTATTAAAGCAATAGCGTCTATTTATTAAGTTTTGAGCGCACAATGCAATTTAAACTCGTTTAAAACTGATGAGCAGGTGTTATCTCAGCAGGGGTCCTCGCTGTTAATGTTTGAATATGGGCAGGTGCAAGCCCAGCAGGGTGCCGCAGTGTTAGATTTTGTAGTGTGTTGTTCGTTACATGAACTTGTTTGGCAATTCAAATTTTTGATTAGCCACATTTGGTTGAATCATGCTACAACACCCAATTTTGGTGCAGTATTGGCAAGTTTGCATTACTTCTGTATCAACCATCATAATTTGTATAATTGCTATGTTTTCAATGATAGATACTGAAACCGTTGATTTCTATACTTGTTTGTGCATACGATAATTTCATACTGAAGCTTAGGTAATTGAATAGCTCAGAATTCAAGTCTGCAAAACCCTACAACGGAAGTTATCCCATCGAAAATGAGCAACTTTCAGTTTTAAGCTAAGGTTAGCTTTGATTCCGGCAGTGTGCAGCAGAAAATACAGAAAAACGAAGCTAATTTTCAGATTCTACGGCCCCGAAAACCCAATAGTGGAACTTTGTCCCGTCAGAAATGGACAACTATCAGCTAAGGTAAGCTGTGGTTCCGGTTCATGGGCTAGCTGCAGCACAGAGCTCAGGTAATAGAGGGAAACTAAGCTCATATTTAAATTCTACATGGTAGAAAATCCTATAGGCAAACTTTTCCCGTTGGAAATGGCCAATTTCTAATTTTAAGCTTGGGTCAGCCATGGTTCCGGTCACATACAGCATGGAGCTTCGCTCACAGAGGAAAACTAAGCTCATATTTGTATTCTACGCCCCCAAAAAACCACATGGATAAAGTTTTCCAGTTGGAAACGGACAATTTTTAATTTTAAGCTTGGGTCAGCCATGGCTCGGTTCGACGAAAAGCCAGCGCCTCTCTGCGCCGCCCAGCCGCCTCCTCCACCAACCCTAATGCCTCATGAGCCTCCCGAGCCTCCCAACCTCTTGCACCACCCGGCGCCGCTTCGCCGCTTGCACCACCCAGCACCGCTTCGCCGCTTGCACCACCCAGCACCGCTTCGCCGGTTGCACCACCCAGCACCGCTTCGCTGCTTGCACCACCCACCGCCGCTTCGCCGCTTGCACCACCCAGCGCCGCTTCGCCGCTTGCACCACCCAGCGCCGCTTCGCCGCTTGCACCACCCAGCGCCGCTTCGCGGCTTGCACCACCCAGCGCCGCTTCGCTGCTTGCACCACCCAGCGCCGCTTCGCTGCTTGCACCACCCAGCGCCGCTTCGCCGCTTGCCCCACCCAGCGCCGCTTCGCTGCTTGCACCACCCAGCGCCGCTTCGCCGCTTGCACCACCCAACTCCGTTTCGCCGCTTGCACCACCCAGCGCCGCTTCGCCGCTCACACCACCACCCCCGCCAGGCCGCTTTCGCCGCTTCGCCGCTCACACCACCACCCCCGCCAGGCCGCTTTCGCCGCTTCGCCGCTCACACCACCACCCCCGCCAGGCCGCTTTCGCCGCTTCGCCGCTTCGCCGCTTGCACCACCCACCACCCCCCCCAAGCGCGACGCCTGGTGCTGGCCTATTACTACTATTAGGGTCGAAGTTGCGAGTGATCGAGTATCTTAACAGTGAACCCCTGGTACCGTGTTTGTGTCGAAATAGTGGTTTTGGGAGGCTAAAAAGGAGTTAAACCAGTGCTCTATCATCTCAACCAACAAGAAGAGTAGACCCCATTTTATTATATTGAAATATCGGAATAATGTGTGTCAATCGTGCATTTCCGTTAAGCAGCATCAGCTTTCTAAATAGTCTAAATAGCTCTGCACTAGAGAAATTATCGAAATTTTTATAAATAAAACAATTTTTGCACTAAAAACACGCTAAAACAAGATTTCTGCCGGACGCAAAATTTCTTAACGGGACGCAACTTAAATTTAGCGAGACGCAAGGTTGACGCAAATCCGAAAACCAAAAAACCCTGGCTGCAACTGTGGAGGAGGAGGAGGAGAGGATGGATAGCTGGGTTGGCTAGAGCCCACGGCGAGCCGATATGTGCTTAGTCCCTTGCTCAAGGCGATTTGTGAAAGCCACAAGGCAGCGGGGATTCGAACCTCGGACTATCGGATCCGAAGTCGAACGCCTTAACCACTCGGCCGGCACGGCACATTAATCGTCTTAATTAAGAAATATTAAAGAAGAAAAGAAAGTTGCAGGCTAAGTTAAAGCCTAAGCGTAAGCCAAAGCAAGCGATTAAGCCTAACCCTAAGCCATGCCTTTAACTTAGGCTTAGATATACCCAGTGAAGTCAAGATAACATGTAGTAATCCACCAATGCACCAAACAATTCTTCAATAATCCATAACTACAACACTAATAAGGACAGTAATTTAAGGCGCTGCCACCTAAAATTTCAGTAATCCATAACCCTGCCAGCCAAAAGGTTAGTAATGCATGCCAGCCAAAATTTTAGTTCAGTAGTCCATGAAGCCGAAACCATTTTAACTCACCTGCAGGGTTAAACAAGTTAAATATTCAACTCTACTTTTGTAAAAAGGCTCCAAGAAACGACCACTTGAAGGGAAAATGGACAAAAAAGAATTAAAGGGAATTTCTATTGTCAAACAAAAAAGAAAGACATAAAGCTGTCTGCTATCAGAAACTTCATTCGTTTTAGAATATTTAAACAGACAACTCTTCCACTGAATAAAATTGCAATTGATTTCAGTTTTACTTCATTATTGATTTTTCCTTTGATCTCACGTTCAGTTTTTAACCCAGTAATGACCCAGTAACAGCTAAAATGATTACGTGCTTTTCGCATGCAGCGCTAGTGTTAATCACTTCTAAGTTGAAGTTAGGTTTTTACCTTTACGGTTTTTTCAACTGTAACTCCCCACTATTTGTTCTGAGAGATCAAAATAGACATTGTCTTTATGTCTGATTCCTACATTCACCGGTCAAATTGGTAGTTTTTTAAACCAATGCTCCTAGTCCTAGCCCAATGTAAGAAGGTACAAGTTAATTTTGCTGAAGTGAGGGAACTTTGTAGCGCATTTTTCTGAATTTACAGTTTTTACTATGCTGACAGATTCAACCGTCCTCCTCAAATGAAATTTAAATAAAAATAAAAAATGAAATAAAAATAAAAATGAAAAATTACGATGCAATTGTAGCACTCGACGTTACAGAAGACGAAAATTTAGTTACTCATTGGAACGGAGTCCAATCGTAGTATATTATAATATGAAGGGGTGGAAGGTTTCAGCCTTGGAAGGTTGTATGTTACTCAACTGTTGGAGTCCATTCAGTAACAGGTTTTTCATGGTTTTAATACCTGGAATGAACGGATCCAATTACAAATTTAACATAATCACTACAAGTCCTCCTTAGATGTCATTGCTTCAGCGCATGGAAGTTTAAGATGTAAGAAATAATTAATTTGGTTGCTAGCTTGATGGCTAAAACGTGATACACGCATTCGACCTCGTGAATGACTGCAGGCAGGCTTTCTTCATTATTTCTTTATGATTAATGCCTTGTATCCTTTGTGGATCCTTAGTCGTCCCAACTATCCCTGTCCCAAAGTACCTATTTGCTTTTATTGGTCAAAATCTTGTTTAATGTCAGTTTCGTGTCGCCCTCCAGTGCCCAATGTAGCTCCCGAATTATATGCCCCTATCGTGGTAAGGCACGCTGCGCGATTGGGAGGATCTTCCCCAAATTCCTTATTTTACGGGACTTTTACTTATATTTTAACCAGTGTTTCGCGTTTTAGTCAACTTCAAGAATCCATTTATCCCCCCCAATTTAATTTTATTTAATTTTATAGTGCCACAAGGGTACTTGGGGACTTCTTTGTACCCTTTTGGTTCTTCTTTATACATGCTTAAGCATGTTTAGGGCTACTTTGTAACTCTATTTTAATTTTAGTTACTTATCACGCATGGGCAATGCCTGCACAACTCCTGCACATGTGCAGGCTAGGTTTAATTTACCCCCGCGCAGTGCGCAGCAAAAATTTTACCCCGCGCAGGAAAGTGCCTCAAGTTCTTGTCCCGCGCAGCAAATTTTTATCGCAGTGCAACAAAAGTTTTACTCCCGCGCAACAAAGCGCATCAAAACTTTGTCCCGCGCAAAATAATTTTGACGCCGCGCAGCAAACTTTTTAGGAGTCTTCTCAAAAATATTGGCGAATATGCGCATTTTTAAAGCGCATACTGTATTTTCAGCTAGTCAGTTGCCAACAGTTTTTCTAGCTGCAGCAAACCTTTGACTTACCTTTACAACGCGCTTACGCTTGCGTAGCCAAATTACAGACTCACAGAAAACCGCATACAATTTACAGAAAATGCGCATTAAATCTAGTACGTAATTTTGAGAAGCCTCCTTACCCCGCGCAACAAAGTGCATTAGAAGTTGTCCCGTGCAACGAAATTTCTAACTCGCGCAAAAAATTTAGCCCCCGCGCAGGAATGCGCCTCAATATTCTATTCCCGCGCAGTAAAAGTTTTACCCCGCGCAGAAAGGCGCTTCAAAATTTTATCCCGCGCAGCAAATTTTTATCGCTGCGCAACAAAGTTTTTACCCCACGCAACAAATCGCATAGAGATTTTATCCCGTCAACAAATTTTTTACCACCACGCAACGAAGCGCATCAAAATTTTGTCCCGCACAAAAAATTTATCGCCGCGCAGCAAACTTTTTACCACAGCGCAACAAATCGCATTAGAATTTTATCCCGCGCAACACAATTTTTATCACCGCAAAACAAAATTTTTACAGCAATAAAGCAATAAAGCGCATCAAAATTATATATATATATCGCGCAAAAAATGGTCTCAAAATGTCTTGGCCGGCTCCGCCCTTGGCGCGTTTTCCACTATGTTTGTTTAAAAAGTCATTTCAAGTCAGTCAGAAACATTCTGATCTGCTAATTGTTTCCTCTTGGAGCTATTATTTTCGTGGGAGTTCTTGGTGGTTCTTAACTTTTTCAGAAGATCTGATCCTCTACCATCTAGTATTAAGCTTTTACTGGAGGGTCTGTGGGTTCCAGAGTCTGTGGGTTCCGAAAATTGTGTGCGTTTTCTGGTCTTAGATCTATTACGAGCTTGTTCATCTTGTTGTTGTATTCTATTGATACCCATATTGCGGATATTGGATGCAGTATACACTGAAATTTCCGTCTAAATTTCTGAGAAAAGCCAGAAGGACAACCCACCTACACCCCGGTTATATGCTGCGAATTTGATGACTGTATACAGATATACCAACAGAGCATATTGCGGCACTGTCAGCGTCTGATAGATAAGATCCGCTACGTAGTCACGCAGTCGCGAAGTCACTTAACAAGTGCTGGATATAAACGCAGGAAAAAAGTTGAGGACCTTTTTCTGATGGTTCTAACAATTATATTGATATGGGCCAAACCATCTAGAGTTTTAATCTTTTTAAACCATCACTAATATCAAGAGTATATAACAGGGATGGAAACTGGGTCACTTTTTGTGACCCATGACCCACTCGACCCAAACGCAAATTTGACCCAGACCCAAGGTGACCCATAAAATTTTAAAATTTAGTGACCCAGGCCCAAATGACCCAAACGGTTTCGTGACCCAGACCCAACTGACCCAACAATTTTTCAAGCCCAAACCCAAATGACCCAATAGAATAACGTTACACAGATTGACTCTAAAAAAGATTGCCCCGTTGTGCAGTGTTTTTGAATTTTCTAACTTTCTTAATTTTTGGTAAAATGCAAGAATAAGTTTATTCCACTCATTTTGTGAAACCTGACCAATGGTTGTTTTTCTTATAAGAATACCGGCTAAACTGAGACCTGAGTGGTTGATGCGATAAACTAAAATCTACCGACATGTCTCCACTTTCGTATACGTGCTTTCGTATACGTATACGTGCGTATACGTATACGTGTACGTATACTATGTTACCCAACTCATATAGAATGGCAGAGCAAGTCACACCTAACTATAGTGATTTCTGCGAAATGACTATTAAATTTAACTAATTAGTTAGTGATTGCGCCGAAGACGCGAAAATTTTTCAGAAATGGTAGGTTTACCTTTAAAACTAGCTAAATTTCCACCACGAAAATTGAAACTTCAAAGATTTGGCAAGACTCCTGTGACCCAGACCCAAATTGCCCCACTAAAATTGCTGACCCAGACCCAAAGTGACCCGTAGGAAGCTTGACCCAGACCCACCCTGACCCAAAGGTTTTCCGAAATTAGTGGCCCAAGACCCAGTGACCCATGCAAAAATAGCGACCCAAACGACCCATGACCCAATGACCCACGACCCAGTTTCCATCCCTGGTATATAATAGCAAGAGTGGGAAGCTTAGCCCTTCCTAATGGAAATGGCTTGCGAGATGCTCGACACATTAAGGCCAAAATCTTGGGGGGTCTCATTTACCGTTGTTCAGCACGTGTTTGTATGCGTTTGAACTAAAATGCATCTGATTGGCTAATCGCCTACCTTATGTTAAATTTACGTGTATAAGGGGACCTCCCGGACATCTCAGGGGGGGCGCTTAGCGTTGTAAAGCTTGTGTTTATATGCAGTAAAACAGAAATGTATTTGATTGGCTACTTAGCTACCGTAATCCTCATCAGTGCTAAGCGGTACCCCCCCACACAGATCTCTATAAGTAGGCGATCTGTATAAGTAATCACATAAAGTAGGCGATTAGCCAATCAGATGCGTATTAGTTCAAACGCATGTAAACGCATGCTAAACAATGGTAAGTGGGACCCACCCCACGAGATTTCAGCCCTAATGTGTCGAGAATCTCGCAAGCCATTTCCATTGGGAAGGGCTAAGCTTACCACTGTTCCTATTACATACTCTTGCTCACACCTGGGCAACGGGGGGTGGACGGGGGGGGGGTGGCCACCCCAGGTCCCAGATACGCACCGAATTGATACCTGTATGATTTCTTGGAAGAATTGACGCAACAAAATGATACCTATGTACATGAGTTTTTGAAGAAGTGGACGTGGAGCCAAATTTGACTTATTTACGTATCTGCTTCACATATTAGACACTTCAATCTCCACACAGTTTTGACTTGTCAACACACTAAATTTGTTAGCATGCAAGCACGCACCTGATGTGACCTGTCAATGCACCGGATGTGGTCACTGAGGACGCACCGCATTTATTCCATTTACGCGTCCGATTTGGCCCACCGACACACAGAATTTCCATTAAATATATCTACAAATCGGATTTCTGTTGTCTGCGCACCAAATTTGGCTTACCGACACACTGGATTCGGCTGACGCACCGAATTTGGCTTACCGACGCACCGGATTCGGACTCAGACTCATAGAATTTGGCTTATCGACGCACCGGATTCAGACTCTGACTCACCGAATTTAGCTTACCGACGCACCGCATTTGGCTTCTAACCCACTGAATTTGACATTCCGGTGCAACAAATTTTGGTTATGCAGGGACTGGATTTGACCTAACTGTTCAACGGATTAGGACTTAATGGCTTTAGTGTCAAATACTGATTTTATTTAAACAAAAAATTTAGTTTGCACAGTGAAAACAAATTTACATAATAAAATGCATAGGAAGAAATTACAAAATGTTTGTTAAAGTCATCTAAAAAATATGCTTCAAACTTCATATTTTAAAAGGCTTTAGATTTTAGCTGGGGGCTGCCGCCCCCAGACCCCCGCTTTGTTCCCATGGTTTCAATCATGTTATTTACGTCAGGGGGTCTGTCACGTAGCAACTGTTTTTCGTGGGAAGCAAATGAAGATCGCCCTTGCGCAATCCTGTCACTGTTAGATTCAACGAGAAGAAACATTGAATAAAAGTTGCTGGAAAAATTGTTTCGAAAATTGAAAATTGAAAAAATTTTCTACTGGGGGCTACGCCTCCAGACCCCGCCTGTATGTATTCTTATATACTCATTGCGGACTAGCTGACAAGCTAATATTTTATTAAAGTAAAGGCAGATATTGAGAAGCCTGCTAGTCGTGCTGATTTAGCCATTGAAAAAATAGAAAATGTATACAATATTCGCTATGTATGAGCGAATAAGCGAATATACATATTCCAGAAACTGGCCATAATTTACCTCACTAATTGGTCTCGGAAATACCCTAAATTAATTCATGGGAGGAGTTTTCACTGCAAAAATTCTTCAACTTCTGGGGGGCTCTGCCCCCAGACCCCCGTAGTTACTTTCGAGAGTTTAATTCTTAGTTTCCATAACTTTAGTTAAATAAATGAATGACCACAGCGTACTGTAAGTAGACAATCGACTGTTCACAGTATTATTTTTCTTTTCAAATAAATGCTTATGGTCTCAAATTACGCACCAAAACATACAGTATCCATTTTGAGGAAAACATGCACCGAATTTCCACCCCCCCCCCCCCCTCCGAGAAATAGTCTGCCCAAGTATGCTCTTGCTAATATGTTATTTTGTTTAGACAAGCTATATTAGCCTTTCTTGCTAATATATAAACTATTCTTGGCATACTTCTTTCCTTTCTTGCTGACATATTTAAATATGTCACCTGAAATCGCTTCTTTGCCTGATTTGCCTGATCATATTTTGTTGGCTATTTTTCGTGGCATGCTTTGGCGTCAAAGAGCTCCCATGGAAAGAGTCTGCGCTCAATTTCGACGTCTCATTTTCCAATCCTATCCGGACGTCAAATGTTTGGCCGTTGGCGCCGCAAATAAACCGGATCGGTCCGAACATTCTGGTCCAGAACCCGTTGACCGTCGCCTGAGATAGGTCATGAATCGGTTTTCCGGTTTACGAGAATTCTACTTGCTGAATCCGATAAGTGGATCCGTTTTGACCAGAATTGGTGAAGCGTTTCCTAACCTGCATATTCTAGCGATTAAGTTTGCGAATCCAACCTGCCCGCTCCCGTTGGAAAAATTCCCTGCAAACATCTCCCTTAAATTTCTACACAGTATCGAGTGCGAGGAATCTGTCTCAAATCTAGTCCAATTTCAACAGATTTCTGCCCAGATTTCGCTTCGAAGTAATCGACTTATTTTCTGCTTTGTCAAATTTTATGCTACCAATGGCAGTCGCTAAGGGAACACTAAGACCAAGAGTCCATGATTTTCTTCTATATATTCGAAGAAGAGTAAGCCACTAGAGGGCTCCTCTTCTTGGCATTGCGTAACGGTGCTCCGACCACAATACGCGAATGTTCCCCCGTTTGGGGGGGGGGTCGACAAATCATACCCCCTCCCCGTTTGGTGGGGGGGTAGGCAACAGCCAATCAGATTGCAGAAACCCCCTCCCCGTTTGGTGTGGGGGTAGGCAGGCTGATTCTGGCTTTTGAAAAAGGGTCCCCGTTTGGGGGGGGGGGTCGACACAAGAGGTCCCCGTTTGGTGGTGGGGTATGCAAAAGGGATCCCCGTTTGGGGGGGTCACAAAAAGTGGTCCCCGTTTGGGGGGGGTCGCCAACAGCCAATCAGAATGAACAAAACTTAGCCTGCTTCAGCGACCCCCCCCCCAAACGGGGACCCATTTTCGAATAGAACAAAAACTACCGTAATCCTCTGCTCTACCCCCCCCCCCCCACCAAACGGAGGGGGGGTTTCTGCAATCTGATTGGCTGTTGGCTACCCCCCCCCACCAAACGGGGACCTCTTTTTGGATACCCCCCCACCAAACGGAGGGGGGGTATGCTATGTCGATTTGGTCGACCCCCCCCCAAGCGGGGGAACATTCGCGTATTGTGGTCGGAGCACCGTTACGCAATGCCAAGAAGAGGAGCCCTCTAGTGGCTTGCTCTTCTTCTTAATAATAGGGCAATTATGCACTCTTGCTAAGACCATTCATTCCTCAGGATTTACCGTAGATAGTTGCCACCTGCCCTCTTTCTTGGAGTTATGCAGATTTTATTCCGGAAATGGAAAGTTTGTCGCGCAACCTAAAAACTCTAATTATTCCGCAATGTGTGGTATCTTGTCAATCTCTACTTGCTTTGAGTCGCCATTGTCTGTTCTTGGAGGAATTATCTTTTTCTGGCTTCCACGACTACGATCTTCCCAGCGACGAAGAGTGTGATGAATTGAGATTTTCTCAACTGAAGAGTCTCAATGTCACTCAGATTGTCCTCTTGGAATCGTTGCTGATAGCAATAACGAGATTCGAATATCTGGAGGAACTCAAACTGAGCGTTGAAGAGGATTTATAGGGGTTGAAAAAGATACTGGCTCTAAATCCTTGCCTTAAGGTGGTGATTCCTTTTAGAGACATCAACTTTGAACCCTTGTTACTCATTCATTCATTGGAGTTAAGAAGCCATTTTATATCAAAATGCTGCTTAACATTTGCTCTTTCTAATGAATACAACGAAATCAACTTTAGTTCTTGGAAATTATTTTACTGCATTTTTGAAGTAATTTAATTGTCCAGATTTTTGCAGACCAAAGTAAATTTTTCGTGAGGCATCGACCACATCATTCGATTCCACTACCAAATAGCTGGGGACCCTTTTTAAATTATTTTAAAACCGCTTTTCGTTGTAAAGAAATTAACTAAAATGTATGCGCAACCTGGATTTTGCCTACTTTTCCCAACTTTGGCAAGCTACCACTTTAGCTAGAAAGCAGAAATCGGGGCAACTAAAAAGGGTCCCTGGGTATTTTTGTGTAAAACACGTCCAGTAAGTGGCAACCTTCTAGCTTGCATAGTAAATGCTCCACAATCGCTGGAATGAAATTGGTCATGCTTTAGCAAAAACTACATTTTTTATGATAGCAGCAAACAGGATGGCAGTTAGAAGATTATAATGTCATGGATAATCGGCCTTGATGAAGCCTTCAAATTGACACCCTTAGTTCAATTTTACGGCATGCTTAGCTCAAGAAATAGCGGATTATTTGACTTATGCAAAAATGACACGTTTTCTTCGTCAAAATAGGAAAATCGAGTATATTTTACGATAGCGAAAAGCTAGAAAGGTGCTTGAAAAAGCAAAAATGTAGAGCTCAACGAGATCCTTTGAACGCATATAATCATCGCTATGCAGCTATCGTTTAAGCGTCAAAAATCGGGGAAAACGGCCCTGAACGGAGACGTTGAATTTTTGAAGTGGGCTTGCGCGGAGGGTGTTAGAACGCCGATAGAACTTAGTTTGGAAAGTTTCATTAAATTTCATCTTGATTTGGGCCGTCAACCAACGATACGTGCCCAAAGGGAATCACCACCGAAAAAATTTCTTCAGCTTCAACTCATTTTTTCTACATTCTGATGCTTTGGCCCTATTAAAACTTTTAATCTAATCAACAAGGGCTTTCAAACGATACCCATATTGGGCGGTTTTCGCTACTTTCAATTGTGACCGTTTGCAGCATCACCGTATCGAGTACTTACGCATGCCGCACATGGGTGGGCTGTCCAGGTATCTGAGAACACTGCACCCCACCCCCAATCCACATGCAAAATTTCAGCCGTATCGGCCAACCCTAGCAAACGTTATAGGGGGGCAGGGGGTGGTCACGAGAATAATAATAATAATAATAATAATAATAAGTCAAAAGGCATCAAGTGGTTCCCGCCCGACATTTTTCTGCTTATAGAATGAGTTTATAATATTCGGGGCCCATAACTCATTTGACCTATATTTTGACGCGTTAGCCCTATTACAACTTTTTATCTACGCAACGAGAGCTTTCGAATGACACCCATATTGTTGGGTTTCGGTTACTTTCAATTTTGACCCATTTTGACCGGTTTTGGCCATTTTCGACCCATTTGAGGCCCCGTAACTCATTTGTCCTACATTTGGGCGCTTTGGCCCTATTACAACTTTTTATCTACGCAACGAGAGCTTTCGAATGACACCAGTATTAATCGGATCCGACAATTTCCAATTTTGACCCATTTTGACCGGTTTTAACCATTTTTGACCCTTTTGGGGCCCCGTAACTCATTTGTCCTACATTTTGGAGCTTCGGTCCTATTACAACTTTTTATCTACTCAACGAGAGCTTTCGAATGATACCCATATTGGAGGGTTTCCGTTACTTTCAATTTTGACCCATTTTGACCTGTTTCTGGCCATTTTTGACCCCTTTGAGGCCCCGTGACTCATTTTTTCCTACACTTTGACGCCTTGGCCCTATTACAACTTTTTATCTACGCAACGAGAGCATTCGAATGATACCCATATTGGAGGGTTTCCGTTACTTTCAATTTTGACCATTTGCAGCATCACCGTATCGAGTAATATTGCGAATTGTGTGACACTATGGTACCCAGGTGCACGGAGGGTCTTGCCGCATCGGGTGACACCCTACATGCAATATTTCAGGCCAACTAGTTGACTCTAGCTCGAGATAAAGGCGGAAAACCCCTTCAAACGGCCGTTTTGGCCGTTTTTGGCCATTTTTGACCCTTTTTCGCCTCATAACTCAAAATAGGTACATTTTCAGGCCTTGACCCAATTACAACTTTTTCATGGCTCGCCAAGAGCTTTCGAATGATACCAAAATTAGCTCATTTGGACAACTTTTTTATTTTACTCATTTTTACTCACGGGGGTGCTCCGGGAGCACCTCTGCTCCCCCGGGGCTCCCCGCGCTTCCGGGAGCAGTTCAAGTCAAGACCTTCAAAATGAGGTATCAACCACCTCTCTACCCCTTCCCAATCTCGAGAAATAGATGCGGACACAAAAATGTGAACAATAATAATAATAAGAATAAGAATAAACATGTCCAGAACATAGGGTTCCAAACCCTTTGGAAAAGGGCGGGAACCCAATAATAATAATAAACGGACATGCCCAGATGAAAGGGTTGCCTTTTTGTGGGAAAAGCGGCAACCCAATAGTAGTACGAAACTCTCCCACTATCATGTACTGAACATGCTTGACATGCTGGGTTCGTTAACTTCGGGACCCTACAACCCCAAAATTCAAGGGGTTTCTTTGAACTAATTCATGCTTTCATACTCGCTGATTCGCTGATTAGTCTTAGGCTTATGGGAGACATTTTATTTTCAAATAAAATTAATTATAACTATTAATGTAATTAAAAACTACTAAAACAAAAATTAGAGGCAATGTATAGTCTGTAACAAATTTTATGTCATTGGAAGGAGCAGAAAATTGGTACAAAGCTACGTAATTAGTTTTTAATTATATTAATCAAATTAAAGTCATAATTAATTAACCGAAAATGTCTACCGTATGCCAAGCATATGAAAGCAAGTAATTAGTTCAAGATGGGACCTCCGAGACTGTCGGGGTGGGAGTCCCAAGTTAACGAGCCTACCATGCTCCGTATTTGATAGTGTAACAGTTTCGCACTCTTATTCTACTATGAACTCTTGCATTTACACACGACACAGATGCCTGTATAACTTATCTAAAAAGTTGCATCTCAAAGTTTCTGCTCCAGGCTCTAGATAAGCAGTTGAAGTGACCCAATTCACTCCAGAATTTTGATTACATTAACAGGATATTTGTGTTTTCGTCAAAGAATATTCTGAGCTACCAAGGACAAGTGCAACGGAAGCTTTCCTAAGGAAAAGCTGATGGCAGTTCAGCGGTTTAGAGTGTCGCGCGGTTCGATCACCGTCTGGACCAATTCTTTACTTCCAAATCTCAGTTAATGAAAACGTTGTTTGACTGTATGTGCTTGCCTCTCTGACCTGCGTCGATTCTGCGCCCAGTTTCATTGATAGTCAGGGCATGACATCTTCGTGCTGAACATTTTTCCTCGGTCACCTGAGTGTTCCCGCAGCGGGTTAAAACTCTTCCAGCAAATTCTTTTGGAAGGGGTAGCTAAGAGATATTTTAAGTCATCATCAATAAGTCTTTTTAATTGGATGTATTCATTCATTCATTTATTTATTTACACAGATTTTTCAGTTTTGTCCAAAACCTGTCTATGAGATTATGACTGTGTTCTTTGTGCTCTTCTTGTTCTCAAACCGCTCGGCACCAGAGCAAGGATTTTCGCTTTGCTGAAATACAAAATGTTATTATGAAACATTGCATATGAATTTGGTCAGCGCAGTACATATCAGTTACTGTTTATCAATTGAAAGATTTCCAATTCCAGCATTACCTTGATTAATCTTGATTAATCCTTTTAATACTGCGAAGGCGATTGTGGCGTAAGGCTGTCCTCACACAAATCAAAATTTACTTTGAGCGCCAACCAAGGAAAGAACTTACCCCTCCGTAAGCTAGCTCTGCCTCAGCGTTTGGAAGTGCAGGAAAGTTGTCGACACCTTCGATACCCTGCATTCTGATATAAACCCAGAATTCTCGTTCTCGTATTAGAATCAGGTCTTTCGTTTCGCCTCCTTCCAATTTCAGTGTCATAGATTTCTGTTCATCACTCGCTGGACTGACAGTTAGGCTTAGAAAAATGGCAACCGGTAGTTTGTTTCGCAGTGTATACGTGTTGTAACACCTGCCATAGTTTTCACTAATTTCTGTAAACTTTCTTACATTGTATAATCCGTGCAGACCTTCAAATCCTAGGTTTGAACCTACAAAGTAGTATCTCTTCGGAAATCCTGGAACTACTGTAGACTGTTTGAAATCTTGATGAAATTGATTCTGGTTCCTTTTGTAGTCCCCATAGGAATGGAACATCACCTTAAACCAGGGATTCGGAGTCAGCCCTGTAAACGGATCTTGAACGCAGTCTTGGAAGGATAGTGGATTATTAAAGTCAACATTAGGAAGTTCTAGGATGTCGCAATCGTTGAGAGTTTGGAGCATCTCCTGAATCTTCTGATACCTCGCCTGGCGTTCTTCTGGGCTGGGCAATTCTGGGATTTGCTTCAACTGGTCAGTTACTGTACCACAACCCTCAGACTTCGTGTAGAAACCATTGATGTAATAGTGTAGATTGTATCCTTTGAAGGTGACACTGCATTGAAGATGGTCGCACTCCGTGTCTTGTTCGAAAGACCATCCACGGGAGCTTGGACAGTCAAGAGGTGTCCAGGAAATCGTCGTGTTCACGTCAAATTGATCCATTTTGCTCTTGCTATCTTTGCTAAGATAACTTAAGGACTCAATAGTCAGCAACCTATCCTTTGTTTCCATATTTTCTTCCATGAGAAACACTTTCCGCGAAGGTGGAGGAAGCTGCCCTATTATGAACTCCCCAGCAGCTTGGAGACTGAAGCTAAAGATTACTACAGAGAATCTGATGATTCGCATCATTTCGACGTTAGGCACAACCAAGGTGTGGAGTTTTCTGAAATGAGAACTCTGGGTAGTTTGGTATGAATTCATCTGTTTTAGAAGTCTGTTCTGATGCTGATAGAACCCGTCGTTTTACTGCTTCGACGTAATAGAACATTTAATGTGCTACGTAATTTATGCGACGCCCTTTCTGAATTAATTAACCTCATTTGGTAATATTGCTTATCGTATACGCTGTAGAAAGTGTAACAGTTATACTAATAATAACAGTAAAGTAATAACTTATTGGCAAGAGTGCATAATTGCACTATGCATACGAAGAAGAGTAAGCGACTAGAGGGCTCTTCTTCACTTCACCTTCATTGCACGGTGCTCTTACCACAATACACCATAATTAATATTTAATTAATTTAATGTTCCCCAGTTTGGTGTAAGGGGATCGATTATTATTCCCTCCCATTTAGTGACGTGGAGGCAAAAGTGATCGCCGTTTAGTTGGGGTAGGTGTCGGGAGGCGAAAAACGTCACCGTGACTATTTCTACGTTGTTTCTACTGCTACAAAACCTTGCATAATACAGGCGATGAGTAAATGATGCTTGCTATTTGACTAAGACTTTCCTTTTAACCTTTCCGTCTTATTTTTAGTTCATGGTCACCGAGCCTGAATCTTCTTCCAGCTTCCAACAGCCATGCATGCGGATGTGTTGCTAAACAGACAGCACAAATTACATTGACTCGGTTACTTCTGTTTAGGGCTGTTCCCGGACCGTGCAGCGGGCTCCGGGCCCAGGGCCGGGCCGGACCGGGTGACCTGGGCCCGGACCGGGTGACAAAGTTGGGCCCGGTGAAATTTTTTAGGCCTGACCTGACAAGGCACCGGACAATAGCGCAAAATAGGTTTTTCATAAGAAAGATTGCTTTCTGGACCCTCATTGGGACTGCCGTTTCATGTGACACGGGGCCGATCGTCCCCGGTAGGAAGTCAGTTTAAAATTAAACGTCCCTACAAAAAAATAAAAGATTAAACGTATCAACAGTAAGAAAATAAGAAAGTAAGTAAATAAGTAATAGAAATAGGAAATAGTTCTATGTTTTGAAGGATTAATTAACTAGGAAAAAGATTGATATAGAGACTAATACAAGAGATAGTTTAGTGAGAAGTGATAAATAGAGCAAAAGGGGCCAGATACTCTTAGGGGAGAGAGTATACAAGTAAAGAAATAAGGGGAATGAGTTGCAATTCCATAGCTAGTGTAATCTAACCGAGTTTTTTTGTTTTGTTTGTAGGTGAAAGTCTTGAAAGCCCTGCTAAGTCCCATGAGCAGTTCTTAGAACTAACTAGTATTGCCACACTTCTAATCATTTATTTTGTTTAACATTGAAAAGATGCAAACAATAACAAAAACAATGTTTGATCTCTTCTTTCAACTTCTGCTGCAATATCTTTCTTCAACAAACAGCACCGCCCCGGCTTATAGCCTAAAAATAAAAGAACTACACAAAAGCAATTTCGTTTAATCAATAAATGCAGATTGATATGTAGTGTCTGCCTAGAAGAAATTGAAAACGTATTCATGTAGCCTCCATGGTAGGCAGAGGGACACAGGGGCGTGCCATATAATTTCCCAAGGTGGGAAAAAGAAGCCGTATAATGGGGACTACAGCTACAGTTTGTCCGGTGTGACACATGAACGTGCCTTTCAATTTTCTAAGATAGGAAAAAGAAGCCTTATAATGGGGGCTACAGCTACAGTTTGTCCGGTGTGACACATGAACGTGCCTTTCAATTTTCTAAGATAGGAAAAAGAAGCCTTATAATGGGGGCTACAGCTACAGTTTGTCCGGTGTGACACATGAACGTGCCTTTCAATTTTCTAAGATAGGAAAAAGAAGCCTTATAATGGGGGCTACAGCTACAGTTTGTCCGGTGTGACACATGAACGTGCCTTTCAATTTTCTAAGATAGGAAAAAGAAGCCTTATAATGGGGGCTACAGCTACAGTTTGTCCGGTGTGACACATGAACGTGCCTTTCAATTTTCTAAGATAGGAAAAAGAAGCCTTATAAAGGGGGCTACAGCTACAGTTTGTCCGGTGTGACACATGAACGTGCCTTTCAATTTTCTAACATAGGAAAAAGAAGCCTTATAATGGGGCTACAGCTACAGTTTGTCCGGTGTGACACATGAACGTGCCTTTCAATTTTCTAAGATAGGAAAAAGAAGCCTTATAATGGGGGCTACAGCTACAGTTTGTCCGGTGTGACACATGAACGTGCCTTTCAATTTTCTAAGATAGGAAATAGAAGCCTTATAAAGGGGGCTACAGCTACAGTTTGTCCGGTGTGACACATGAACGTGCCTTTCAATTTTCTAAGATAGGAAAAAGAAGCCTTATAATGGGGGCTACAGCTACAGTTTGTCCGGTGTGACACATGAACGTGCCTTTCAATTTTCTAAGATAGGAAAAAGAAGCCTTATAATGGGGGCTACAGCTACAGTTTGTCCGGTGTGACACATGAACGTGCCTTTCAATTTTCTAAGATAGGAAAAAGAAGCCTTATAAAGGGGGCTACAGCTACAGTTTGTCCGGTGTGACACATGAACGTGCCTTTCAATTTTCTAACATAGGAAAAAGAAGCCTTATAATGGGGCTACAGCTACAGTTTGCCCGGTGTGACACATGAACGTGCCTTTCAATTTTCTAACATAGGAAAAAGAAGCCTTATAATGGGGCTACAGCTACAATTTGCCCGGTGTAAGGATTAACTGCCGTTAACGCGCGAGTCCGGTTAGCGCGCACTTATGTCAATACAGGATAAATCAAGCACGTTTATTAGAGTACCGTTAGCGCGCAATTCCCGTTAACGCGTAAGTCCCATTAACGCGCAATTTATCATATAGAATATTATTTACAATTCTAAAAGTTTTGCAATTTCGGCAACAGTGAAGACTTTAAATGGAAATATTTAAAAACAACTATGAATACGGAAGCGGAATATAAAAATTGTAAAGTTTGTTACTGCCAATGAAATTTAATATAAGTGAAATTGCAAAAGCAAAACCAAGCTTTTTCTGTATATACAATCAAGTGTTATGAATATAAACTTTATACAACCACAAGCTTTAATATGAACTACGACAACTTGTATATATAGTGACGATTCATTATTTAGGTAATGATCTGAATTAAAAATCACTACTGATTTAATTTTTCAATGATTTTTTGAATGAAACTTTTTAATGAAGTCTTCAAGGTTTATTTTCAACAATTTGAATTATGGAGAAATCATAATCATAACATACTTACTGACCATACTGACAGCGATAAATATCTTCTGTATAAAATTTTAACGATTTTAACTAACCGTTGCAGTAACATTGAGCTAGGTTTCATTAATCATCGCTAGGCTTCATATATTTTAAGTACATCGGTTTTCGTCAGATAAATACTTCCTATTTCTGCTTACATCATTTGTTTGTCGTCAGCAAAACATAATGTTATGTTGTGACTGTTTGTTACAAAAGGGACATCACCTTGAACGAAGGCTTTATATTGCACCTCGTATCTTTCGTAGCGCAAAACTTGATTGATTGCCGCTTTCAGAACTCCATGTTTCCTTGTGATTAAATGCAACATAATAGCTTCGTCAAGACACTTGAGTTGTCCAACACAAGTTTCAACAAATGTTTGCAGCTGTGTAGCTCCAGCTCCTCGCTGAAGATAACAATGGAATATAGTTATGCCCAGTGTTTGAGGCACCACTTTCGCCAAGATTTTCAAGGTAACAAAATTCAAGTTGAGCTGTCGAAAACCTCTAAATTTTGTCAATGAAAGCAACAAATGTCAGGAATGTTTCACAGAACTCTCAAACTTTTCAGATTAGAATAGTTGAGACGCTCAAAGTCATTCTTCTACGAATTATTGCCGCTGTAGGAATAAAAGCGGAGTTCTTCCAGATATGGACATTGTTTGCTTAGACTTAGCAAAGTGTTATAGGAAAGTGTACATGATAGAATGTTCAAGAATTTTAGTTGACAAATTCCACAGCTGGAAATTACTGGAAATAAAAGGAATGTCAACTGAAAAAGTGGAAGATACAGTCAAAAACTGTAGTTCGCCTGGAATGTACTGATTTAGAGTCTGCTTGTCAGTCGAACTTAGCTCCAAAAAATAAAAATTAATCTGGCAGTCACGAGCCGAAATTTGGTTTAAAATTTCACTGAAATTGTCCTCTTTTAATTTGGTTTCTTAGCTAGTTATTTTCAGAACTCCTCTATTTGATTGACAGATTTCTTGGAAATTTCAGCAGTTCACAAAATTGTTTGAAAATTCGCCAACTGCATACCCAGGGTTTGCAATGAAAGAAATACTTCAGCAAGTCGACTGAAAATTGATTCTTCAAGTGGACTCAGCAGATGAGCTCTATCAGTCAACGATATCAATTGGTAATCCATTCAAGCATATCCATATGAAATGAACTTGTCCTTGTCGCTTGCTGAGGAGAGCAAAACTCCATTTCTGATGACTGAATTTGACAACACCGTTTGCCAAGACTTTCACATTTGAATAAGGCTGGAAAATAAGATGGCATAATAAGATGAGATGAGATAATAAGATGAGATAATAAGATAATAAACTCTTTCCAACTGGACTCTTTGGCACCAGCAAAGATTTCGAATAATGATCACCAAAACAGAATCGAGCAAATCAAGGAAAGTGACCGCATTCGTAACTTCTTCCCTCATTTTCATGCTAAATGAATATCTGAACAAAGGAAGCACTCAAAATATTGGAGCTTGCTCAGGTTCAGCTCAAACTGGCCGGCCACTGGGCTTGCTCTGGACAGTTGGCTAAGCTAATTTGCATAATCATCCAGGCTCAGTCAGATCATCGAGGTATTCTGAGTGTCGACCGCAGCTGTGTGAATTTATTCCATCAACGGTCGCCTACCAGCAGACTACGGAGAAAGTAATCACTACGCCGCACCACAACTCACCAACCGCATGGTGGCACAAAATGGACACAGTGTGACTCTGCGGCACAAATTTGGAATAAGACTCAGACCCACAGATTCTAGCACTCTGCTCAGGGTCCCACCAAGCACGCTGTACCCGCCTCCTGTGTCGGGATATCCCAGTTAGTTAACGGGAAGGGCTACGAATTTCACTAAAAGTTCGATGTTGGAAAAGCTAGCTAGTCTTTTGCCACATTATAGTATTAAGTTTAATGTAAAATAGTTTCCATGCAGCGTAGCGTCCTGTGGAGCCATCAGAAGTTGGTGTTGTCGGTCCAAAGCTTGACATGACACGTACACGAACTTCGCCTCGCCCTGATTCGCTATGCGCAAGGCACAGTACCCAAATTTTTAGGAATTAGTTCTGACATATAGTGCTTTGACATCATGTAAAATAATCCTTAGATCAATGTATACTGTTCTGTGAGATACAATCAAAGTGCGAAAAATTGGGTGTTGTAGGTCTATACGGGTGGAGGTTAACTAACTTCTAATGAGCTGTGGTTTACCAAATGAACCCAACTTTACTGCAATTAATACTCTAAGTATCTGTCTTAACTTTGGTATAAATGACGTTATTTCGTTAATTCCTGCGTTCGCAGTGTTAGATTACATTATCGATATAGTAGCTGATTTGGTTCCATTTCAAAGATGTGAGTCAATCACTCCGAAGTACTGTGGAAAGATTCGGCTGAAACTTTGCCCATTACAGGCCAGTGAGTGTACCAAGATGTGCCGAAGGCTAGGTCACTAACAGTGGATTGCACCAAATGTGAATAAAATCTGAATAAGCTATTCAGAAGTTATTCATAAATAAAATCTGAATAACTGCTTATTCCATTGCACCAAGTTAAATCTGAATAAAATGTGAATAAGATCAGAATAAGTAGTTAAAGTTATTCAGATTTTATTCTTACCTCGGAGTAAGAATAAAATCTGAATAACGCTTGATTTCAATAAAATTTATAGGATTCTGTTAAAGATACCTACTAAGTCATTTTGTAATTTATCGGTCGCTTTTTAGTTCCAGAGAAGTGCATCCGGTTTTGAAAAATTTGGAGTCTGTGTTTGGAGAAGCAAATTTTTGCTCAAAATTGTTTTTCGATTAGCTCTGTTCAACAGAAGTTTTTGAAGGCTATACATATTATTATCTGATCATTTTAAATGTATCGATTAATAAATTTTGTGCTTTTATACTAGCATTGTGCTTAAATTGATGCTTAAATTCCTAGCAAGTCAAAATGCACACCCATAGTCAGTAAGCAGTTAGCAAATTACTTGGGACGTCAGGAATTAGAACAAGTAACCCCTAAAGGGGAATAATTCCGCCACGGTGCGTGATCGTGCAATTTGGTTATCTCATCAATACATAATCCAATTCAGGAGAAAAGAAGATTCAGTGATGTTAACACCAGAGATGCGGGATCCCGCGGGATCCCGTGGGACGGGGCGGGATGGGACGACTAGGGTTGTTCCCGGGCCGTGTAGCGGGCTCCGGGCCCGGGCCGGCCCGGTGCAGGCCCGGCCCGGAAATTTTTTGTCTGAGCCCGGCCCGGAGGACGTGAAAAGCCCGGCCCGCTACAACAAGGCCCGGTCAATCCTTCCGGGCCCACCGAGCTCACGGGGCCCACCGGGGCCTACCGGGCTCACCGGGCTCATTATGACAGGGAGAGCACTATAGCAGTTAGTCATTTATTCCCCTGTATATTGCATATTTGCATATAATCCACAGCTAGTTATATACACCAGATTTCTTTGTCTGGATTTTGTATACGTTTATGTGAAGGCAAGGTGGTGTGATATGAGATTGGCCGTTTGAAAGTGTTTCTTCTGCAATTTGTTGGTCCAAAAAAGTCCTATACATCTATACTGGGATTAGTTTTGTGAGCGGTTTGCTGACTGCTGAAGTGTTGAGTGCTTAGTGTTTGTACTTTATTGGTAGTGCTATTTTGATCCCCATAATGTCTACGTTGACCAATACAGATAAGCAAAATTTATAGCCTGTCCTTAAACATAACAAGAATGCCTTGAAAGTTAAGCTTGTGTCAAACCTTCCTGCATTTAATAATAATAAATTCGAAGTAGGTTGTCCAGTTTAGCTAGCAGTGGGTCTGGTTGCGGGAGCTCGGGTTGTGTAGCGGGCTCCGGGCCGGGCCGTCCGGGCCGTGTAGCGGGCTCCGGGCCTGGGCCCGGCCCGGGGCCCGGCCCGGAGGAACAAGCGAGCCCGGGCCCTGGCCCGGCCCGGAAAATTTCTTATTGGAACAACCCTAGGGACGACAACCTCCGTCCCGCGGGATCCCGCGGGACAACAATTTCTTATGTTTACTTCAAAATTAGGGAATTTTTAAAGAAAACTACATAACAGTTTTCAAAACATAACAGTTATACATTTCTAATTATTCTATAAAATTCAATTTTATAGAATAAGTCAATAAATCAATTAAGTACTGACTTTGCATCTTAGCAAGAAAAAATAAATAGCGTAAAGTTTACAGAACAAACTTATTTTAAATTTTCATATTAAATTAGTATTAATTACCATTAATTTTAGCTAATGAGCCAATTAAGAAATTATGCGGAATTTTGCGGGACGGGCATTATCGAATTTGCGGGACTGCGGGATCCCGCGGGACGGGACAAACAAATTGAGTGCGGGACGGGACGGGACGGGACGAAAAATTTCGTCCCGCGTCCATCTCTCTCTGGTTAACACACAGCCTCGATTGCTCGATATCTGTCTATCTTGTATGCTAGCTAGCCTTTACGAAAATTTTCCCGTTGTACTGTGCAATCCGTTTTCGATTTGGTTTTCGTTTAGTTCACAACCACAAACTCCCTTCTTACACTAAAGCCTAAACACCACGAGGACTGAACAAAACCACAAGTCAAAAGTTTGTATGTTTATAAAAGCATCATGTAAAATTTTGAATGCATATTGAGTGCAGCTATCTCGTCTTTATGCAGTTCTATTAACCATTCTGGTTTTGACCGTTTTTTAAAGTCAAGATTTAGAAAATTGACCATTTTTGGAACACGAAAACTACTTAAAATCGCTTTGGGAAGCTGCAAAGGCTTTGAAGGTATTAGCATTTTTCTTGTTGTTAATTGAAAACTTGCCGTTTTTGACAATTTTGCAATTCAGTTGACAATTCATTCATTAATTGATGGGAACTCAAGAAATGGTTAGCTGAGGCTAATTGAGTCCAAGTCCCCCATCATGCATGCACAAGCACAACCGAGTAGTTAGTAGTAGTAGCAGTTCTTAAATCCAATCATTTGACCACTTCGGTCAAGGACTAAGTGTAGTGTTATGTAGCTTCAGTTTCTTATTCAATGTTAATTAAAGAAACGTCCTTCTTGCTCTGTTCTAGACAACATACGGTTTTGGTTCCTGAAATAAATTTGAGTCCATATCCCGGCCAGCCAAAACGTGTAAAAGGACCAATGAAATGCTTGAAGCAAAGTGTAAAACACCAGCTGGTAGAAACATTATTAGCAGCCGCCATTTTCAAGTCTACTTCTCAGTTGTACTACTTTTTCTGGGCTCATCTAATTTGCATATTGAGCATTCTGATTCCCAAATCGAAAATCCGAACCGAGGGGGGAACGAAAGCGAAAAACTTTCAGAATCTGGAAAACCAAGGCCCCCACTGAAAAATGGTTTAAAAATTAGCTTTCATAAAACAAAAATAAAAGTAGCAGCCGTACCTTCCAAAATTAAAATGTAACAGCATGTGGACTGAGAGTTTCAGACTAACTTCCACCCTCATACCCCCCACCGAAAAAAGACAGCCTAACTAAGTCTGTGTGTTAAACATAGGCACTACGATTCCATCTCATCTGCTATTACACGCAGTTTAGGGTTCACCCATTACAAAGATTCCGCCTCCGGCGGAATAAAAAGAACCTGAATAATTGTGAACAGGGCAAAAACGAATGTGAATAACATCTGAATCACTATCTACTTTCTTGCTATTCCATTGGATAAATTCATAATCTTCCTGGTACCGAATTGGTTAGTTCTTTGTCATGTGACTGAATATCAGAATAAAATCTGAATAGTTATTCAGATTTTATTCTGAGAATAGCAGAAGATTAGCTGGCCATATTTTGGTGCAACGAAAAGTCTGAATAACTTGAGAATAAGATTAGCTATTCAGATTTTAGACTTATTCTGAGAATAGTTATTCAGATTTGGTGCAATCCACTGTAAACCTCGTTCCAATGTTTAGAAATGTTAGATTGATTTTTCGAAGTATGGATGGCGATCGCACCAAAAATCTTAAAGTCGGTTCAGTTGTAAGCGCATACTGAACGAAGGAAGCGTCGTATCGAAAAACGGATTTCATATTCGGATTCAGCAGGTCAAATAACCCCTTTAAGCATCTTTTTGGCAAAATCGGAGACAAAACTTTGTTTGAACCCATTTTAACTGCGCTTAGCTACCTTTTCAGGCCTAAAAATAAGGGTTATTTCTTAACAAAAAGTTTGCTAGCACTCTAACCAGAAAACCAAAGCCCTTGAAACTCACAGACAGTTTGCCCCTATCAGAGCCTATGTAATATTTGGTAAAAAGCTGGGGTAGGCTAGGGGCTGTCAATTTTATTAGATCGAAAACGACGCACGGTCACCTTTCAACTTTTTGCCAAATTTCAAATTCTGAGCTGTAATTGCTGAAGAAGGAAGCAATGCTCAAAAGCCGGAACACTTTTAATATTTAGCACTAGTAACAGTTTACATTTATGGCTGAAAGTTTCAGAATTGGTCAAACCGTAAATCCACCAGGGCTGAAAACCCCTTTTTGAAAAATCCCAAAAATTTGTACTTTGGCGACCTGTCAAAAACGGTGTATATGAGATATATTGTTGCCCACCCAAACATTTTACTTTGATAGTTGGCTAAAGGTGGGGGGAAAAGTAGCTCTCTCCGACGATGTCGTGCCAACCCGTTCGTAGCTCTCCCCCCCCCCTTAAATTGTTGGTCTTCGTTTCATAGAATGCGACACATTCATCATATATAATCCGAGTACACTTCGCTTATGTCTCCCAGTTTTGAGGTCGACAAAACATGGCAGCAAGAGTATGTACGTAAAGATGTGACGGCTGACATACTCTACGTATTATAAGCGTGATACAGCCTCTGTACATTAATACCTGAAACCCCCCCCCCCGCCCTCAAATTGTGTTCTAAAGCTCTTACGAGCGACAAAATTCACGTACGAACTGCTTGTGCTTTTCAGTTTTAGCACACAAGCTTACAGCGAGTGAGTGTACCCCGTTATGACTTTGTACCAATTTGAGGAGGAGGGGTCACGGAAGTCCAATTTGCGGGAGGGTAGCTGTTAGCGTGCAGAAGATGTGTCATGCTTATTGTACGTAGGTACCTAGCGTGACAGCTGTCATACTCGTATGTCTTATGACTATGTACTCTTGTTGGAAGAAATGCAGTTTTTCGAAATGGCCATCTCTCACCATGAAGCTTTACCCCTTTAGTTAGTTGATTAAGTAGCTGCACTTAGATGGTAGGTAGTTTTGAAATACTAATACATACTGCCTTTGTGGCTGAGAGAGTGGTCAGGAAGCAGATGAAAACATAGTCCTGTCTGCATATTTTCACGACTGCTTGTCTGATGGATGTGAATTTTAGACGAATCTTTAGCGTTAAGCTGTTACTCTGCATAGCGTATATGTAAACTTAAATAATATAATTAATGTTCCACACCCACACCCACAATACCACGAATAAATTTGGCTCATCGCCCGCTGGTCGATCGAGGGCCGACCCAGCCGAACCCCTCTACCAGTTGGCGGCTGGTAAGCTCGTAGGCAGCCGTAGGTATCGAAAGTCGTCAAGGCATCGGCCCCATACACTAACTCATAAGGTTAAGGTGGTGGTATCCTTTTGTGCAGTGCTTTTGTGGTCATTTTTTGAAACGCTGTAACGTTCGCAATTTTTGGTGTTGGAAAGAGCTTTATACATTTTCTTAAAGCTTATTATATGTACTTTTACATCAGCTTATGAAACCTGCAAGAAATTTTCTGATACTGATTTCTGAACATCGAATTCTCAAAACTGAAGAATCGGCCAAATGTCGTCAAGGCGTCTAAGTATCTGATCAAAACAGGGGTACCCTCTCAGTCGCTCAATGTTTACGTTTTAAGATCGAAGACATAAGCAGTGTGCGTGTGCTCTGCTTCGAGCTTCAGCTCGGATGTATAGTGGTCGAATTTACCTTGTTCATTAGGGTTTAATTTTTTTAGTCAGTCGTTAGCTTGAAGCATAGTTTTTGCTATAACAACAGAGCATGGTTAGTGGCACTCTAATCATTATGTACTCTGGTAGGTATATATTTACCTGTTTCCTTATTTCACCTACTTCCACTCAACTTCAAATACGTTTACTGTTAAACGGTCGACACGCATTTCTGCTGAATTCTAAACTAACATTAGCATTACTTCTTTAAATAAATATGGGTAATCGGGATTCAGAAGAGTTGAAAAATCAAGAGCGAATTCAATGATTAACCTTGTCCAAAGCTTGCTTCAAGTCTGCCAGTAAATCGTTTACATCCTCCACACCAACACTAAATGGAAGAGCAAAAATGGAGAAATCAGCGACGGGCCATTTTCAATTTTATTTTCAATACTGTCCTTCCACCTTGCTGAATCATTTTGCCCCGGTAGTGTCGAAAAGGGAGTTGCTAAATTTTTCTGGTGTCGGTTCGGCTGACTTAGCTACACCGAAATTATGCTCCAACGACCAACTCTGTTTGTTTTGCTTAAAATCATGAATCCATCAAATCGCTCGCATTACCGAACATCTTTCATGGAGAGAAGGTTAGTGATATGAAAGTACTTAGTTGAACTAAAAACAAAATTCTAATTGAGAAGCGAACTAAAAAGAAATTTTAGTTTTGTTTAACTCTTAACAATTTTGGACGTTGAGAAAATTTTTTATCATAATCTTAGTCAAACTATATTAGTAGCTTTTAGTTTATTTTCTAGGGTCAAGCAGACGGCACTTTTCCCAGACCCCGGTGGGCGCCACTGCCTAACTTGGCGGCCATTTAAGCCAACGGGCCGGGTCGGACGTACCTCATGGCGGCTGGACGAATTGATC
>JASAND010008624.1:0-11268 GCA_030248195.1 Trissonchulus latispiculum
AGTTACGTATTGCTATGCAGATATTCGTAGCTTGTGAGGTCTAGATCCCACCAATTTAGTTCTGGTTATGTAGGCGAGATTTAGCATACCTGTACGCTAGGGGAACAGCTTTTGCTATTGAAAAATTGTATATATTACAATTTTTCACAAAGTTGAGCTCAACCTGAATTACTTCAGTGAAAAGATATATCCGATACTTTTTTGGTAAACACTTTGAAATTCTGTACATATATACGCACGTATTGTACGTATATATAAATTTTCTTTTTATCGTCAAAAAAAATTTTTTCTTAAGCTAATATTGGCATATATTTTGTATCATTCAAAAATATTCTAAGTTTAAAAAATGCCATATATGTAGTCGTTTCTATTTCGTGTAGGTTTCGACCAAAAGCTGGGGATTGCACTTGTTTGAGGGGCAACTGAGCAGCTATTACGTACTTTTCATGCATGTACGTACGTACGTATATATATACGTACTTGTATTTATGTATAAGATATGAAAACTTAAATTTATATGAATTACTGAAGTAGCCTGTGTAGTCTCGCTTTTGTGAGTAGTAGGGACCAGGGGTGAACAGGTGCAATCCCTGAGGTGGGTCCACAGTACCGAGGCAAACGTGAGCATATATGTATAAACGTATATTCATTGAAGGTTTGCGTACTGTGGGGCGGTTGTTCATTTCATTCCATTTTCCATTTTTTCCATTTTCCATATGCGGATTCCAACGACACCAAATTTGTTTAGTTTCGTTGAGTATAATATACACAGTGTATATGTATAAGTGTAACACTTATATAAAACTGTTATTTTATGACTGCTTTGCATAGATAAAGATAGTGATAAAGTGCTGCTATGACTGAAGCTGACCAGCCCGTTTTGGTTCTTGACAGTTTTGACCAACACCAGCAACTTTCCTCTATGAAGCTGTCTGATGACGCCTCAGTTCTAGTAGCTTCCAAGGCTGGTGATGAGCTAAGCTTTGTCCAGCTGGCACAACAGACCGCTCTGGCATCGGGTGATGACTCGATTTGGAGCCCAGAGCCGGGCTGTGCCAGTTCCATTGTCCTCCCGTCGGAACGTTTGGTCTTCTGCCGGAAGCATCTGTGTCAGCCTGAAGTCTCTTGGTTCTGTGTGGTCGCTGAGCAGCGCTTCAAGTATATACGTCTGTGTATATATAATTGCATATTATATATTGCATTGTATATATAGAATTCCCAGTGGGAGATGTCTGGCTTATCCCTTGGCATTTTGTTATGGGGGGCTTCATGGGGGCCCATTGATGAGGGATCACCCAAAATGGGGTGGGGGCATATTTTTGGAAAATTTTCTGAATTTTTGTGGATTTTTGTGTAAAAACTGCTAAAAATCGCAAAAATTATTAATTTTAAGAGGTTTTAGGGTAAATTAGTGAAAATTTAGTTAAAAGTCCATCGACGCCGGTAAAATTTTTGAAAAGTTAGAGTAAAAAATTTGGCAATTATTTTATGGGGTCGTACATATAAACAGAAACTTGGGATTAAATCATCATCCCAGGTTAATTCCAAGTTAAGGTTAGCACAATTTATCCAGGTAGTGACTTCATCCGGTTTTAGACGCTGATAACAACCCCAAATAACTAAGCCTAATTAAATTTTAATGGGGGTGATGAAAGTCCTTTGACTGGCTTGATGAAGATTACTGTATTTGAATCGGGAAGCTTTTTTGAATGTTTGATTAGATAATTACTAACAATTCGAAACCTCGCGTTGCCGAGTTCGGACCATTTGCTCAGTTTCGTCAGAAATGACGCGACTGGCAAAAAAACTATCCTGAATTTACATTCTCGTTTATGCAGATCGTCTCTTCAATTACGTATATACATGTATGCTAATAAGTAACATTTTTTGTTTTTGTTTAGAGTAAACGACCCCTGGATCCAAACATAACTGCCAGAGAATGGTTGGCGGATGACATGGGCGATTTCTCCCAGGCCCTGCGCTTCTGTTTCACTGATCCAGGGGTCCTGACCGGGGAACTGGGGGCCTTCTGCTCCACGGTTCAGGCCAGGCCATCAGTGCTCACCTGCATCCAGCGATCTGTTCACAGGGCTGGGAGCCCCAGTTGTGGGGATCTGGTGACCCTGGCGTCGGACAATGCCTACAAGGCTCTGTCTCGCTGGGGGCGTCACCTCTGGCAGTGACCCTTCTTTCCCAAACATTTCCATGTCTATCAGCTACGGGTGCCTACCTATCGACAGCTCTGTAGCTCCATATTGGCTGCTCCTGGTAAAGGACAATTTGTTAACTTGTAGTTCAAGAAGCAGGCGTTTCAATAGATTCTCCTAAACGCTGAGAGTTTTGTTTATTTAGGAGAAATGGAGCGGTGGTATTCCCCCCTAAGTTAGGAGTATATTTTGAAACGGCATTCTCCTAAGTAGCTGCCCAAGCCGGATTTAGGAACGTTGTTTTCAAAATGCAGCCAAGAAAACTTTTTGTTTTTTCTAATATTTCTGTTTAGTTTGCAGGCAGTTTGTTGCGTCTTCGAAATTGAACTATATAACCCTTTGATCGAAGAGAAGTGAACGCATTGTGTAAAGTTAGAAATTTATTTGCGAAGCGACAGCTGAAAGGATGACAAGCTACAGCTCGCCCAGTATATACTTGATAGAAAATGTTTCCGTTTTCATTTTCGGGACCGCTTAGGCATTTGCTTTAACGTACATAGTTAGTCATTTTTCAAAATTTGAAATTTGATGTTTTCGAAAAATTATCACTTTTTGACCCAAAATTTCAATACACTGGTATCGAAAAAACTGCATGTAGATAAGTCATGCTAAATATTTCGTCTTAGCTGAATTCAACGTTATGAAAATGTTACCGCTACGACGCATATTGCTATAAATTTTAAAAGATTTGCCTTAATTGCAACAGGATTTCGTGGAGTTAGTGTCTTTACGTAATAAGTAACAAGGTTATCCAGAATCCTATTGAAAAAGGGCAAATATTTGAAAACTTAGAGCACACGCAATATGCGTCGTAGTGGTAACATTTTGACATACTCGTATTCAGCAAAGATGGAATATTTAGCATGACTTATCTGCACACAATTTTTTGATACCAGTATGTTGAAATTTTGGGTCAAAAAGTGGTAATTTTTCGAAAAAATCAACTTTCAAATTTTAAAAAAAGTGAGTTCTACTACATTAAAGCAGATGCCTAAGCGGTCCCGAAAATCAAACAAAAAATTTCTATCATGTACTGAGCGAACAGTAGCTTGTCCAAGGTGTAGCAGCGGCAAAGATCAAAGGATTTTGAAAATCGAAAAATGCTAATAAAAAATTCTAACCTTAGCCGATTTTCTTCCTTCTTGCGTCATTCTGCGTGTTTTCAGATGGGAAAAGTGAATGAATATTAAATGCAGTATATATAAGTGTTGAACACACATTTTTGACTGAGCATGTTGAACTACAGATTTCCCCACATTTTCACAGACGTTCTGCTCTTATATCCCTGAAAACATCTTTCTAAATTTGTTTCATAGTTTTTTGTATTTCTTACTGTGTTTTCGCACGCTTTTCTTAGATAAATACGCTTCTTAGAAAAACACACTTAAATACTCACCGAAATTTTGAGTTTCAGAAGCCACATTTTACTAATTTCTTCAAAAGTTTTGAACTACGGAAGACTGTTTCTTGAAAAAATTTGCGCCTTTCGCGCACTTGTGTTTTCTTCTTTAATTCTCAGCAATAGTTATTTTTGCTGTAAATTGTTATAAAAATTGTGAACTTTGCATACGAAAGACTGGTAAACTGGTTGACCAAATCGAAAGATTTAGCTGTCTTCAGTGTGGCTTTTTTATCGATTTTTAAAAGATTCTTCAGCTTCTCGAGGCTCCGCCGCTCCGGACCCCCCGTGCGACGCGATTTTCTTCGTTTTAGTATGATTCTCCCATTCTCCCAACTCAGTATCTATTTGTTTTCACGCTAGAGCGACAAATGCGTCTATCAAAAGATTTTGAGTACGCCATTATAACGAGATTGCTAGAATCAAGGCAAGCTGAAATTCCATCAAAATTTTCGTGCTTTGTTTCAGCACGAGGTTTGCAGAAATCTACCAGTTGCCACCATATTTAGAAAGTGTTAAAGGTGAAGAGTCAAAGACTATAACCAGGACAGGCCCGCACCCAGGGGGGGTTCAAGGGGTCTAGACCCCCTTTTGGGGCGACAAAACAGAAAATGTTTGCTATTTTTATAGCAAAAACAGCCATAATAAAAAAATTTTCGCGCCTTCGGCGCGATAATTTACTGTTTACAAGAAATAAACATCCAATGTACGATTTTTGGGCAAAAATGCAGAAATTCTTCAACCTCTGGGGGGGGGGGGGGCGCAGCCCCCCCCAGACCCCCCTTGTATTTTACCTTGGACCCACTGGCGGATCCAGGATCTCGTGCCGGGGGGGGGGCCGGCAAAATTTTTCCAGCGGGGGGTCTGGGGGGCGGGGCCCCCCAGAAGTTGAAGAAATTTTTTGTTTTTGCAATAAAATAGGTATTCGGATCTTTAATGCTTTGTATTTTTTAATTGAACTGAAAAATTTTTTTTAAATTCTTGACATTTTTAGGCAAAAATGGTAATTTTCTTTAAAAAATCGGATGCATTTCAAGCTTTTCCTTCACAAATGCAATAAATATGCGGTTAAGAAGTAGGAAGTTCGCGATGACGGCGCGAAACTTTTTGGTTTTTTGCCCTTTTTCCTCTTTCTCTCCTTAATTTTTCCTACCTTCTAATCGCGACGGGGGGGCGGCCCCCCCCCTGGATCCGCCCCTACTTGGACCCCCCATTTCAAAATCCTGGGTGCGGGCCTGAACCAGGAATATATATGCTGTATGTCGTAAAAATAGTCGTAAGCACACTAAAAACGTGAAAACCCAAATTTTATAACCACAATTTTTCTTAGAAAAACACACTGAAAAGCACAGGTCCGATTTTGAAAAAACCCTGCATGCCGCATTATGGTGGTGATTGTGGTGATTTATTGTGTTCTAGGTCCCGCTTTGACCGCTCTGTCAGCAGCCAGTCCCTGTGTCCCGCGGCGAGCTGCCCGACATCCGAGTGGGTCACCACATTGATCAGGACTGTCGGTCCGAGACGGCTGCCGGGCGTCGACGCGGCGGCCAAATCTACCAGAACCACTGTCAGCGGAAGGGCTGTCGAAAGCCAGCGGGAACTGGTCCCGGTCACCTGCCCCGTCTGTGGGCTCAACCTCTGCCTCAGTCATCGCCATGCGGCGGATCATGAGTGTGCCGGTCTGCTGGTGGCTCCTGGACAGGCCGCTGCGGCTCGATACTAGCCAGGATGAGGCTCTGGCTCGTGCTCTTCAGGCGTCCCTGGGGAGCGCAGGGGGCGCCTCTCGGCTGGGTGCTCCGCTCACCGCCTCCCCTCCACCTGCCGGGGCGGCCCTGACCCAGGAAGAGGCGGATGAAGCCTTGGCGAGGGCTCTGGCTCAGTCGGAAGCGGAATATCTTCAGCATTCCTCCAGTGGTGGTGGTGGTGGTGGTGCCAGAAGACCGCAAACTGTGGGCGATCGTCGGTCTAGTCGTGATCGAAACTGTATTGTGTCCTAACCTGACTGCTGCTAGAGTTGTGGTAATGTTATGTAATAAATGACAATTGTAAAATTATGTATATATAGGTTGATGGTTGTATTTGCCAAAACCTGTTTGAGTGGTACGTATGTACACTACGTATACACAATTATGTATTTTGTATATATGTATATATACGTACATTGATTTTGTATTTATTTTGATGTATTTTGTTCAAGTATATATCAAGAATTGGTCGCTCGTTTTCCCCCAAAATTTTGCTGTTTTCTGGATAAAATTATATTTAGACATCGTCTTAGGCTTGCACTGGCGAATCCGAGAATCCATTTCGGGACATTTGGAAGGCCTCGGCTTGTTGATCCCGCCAGAAGTGACGAATTTTTGATTTTTTTAGTGAATTTGGTCGTCAAGTCTTGCTAACAGCACACAAATTTACTGCTAAATATTAGGCGCGAAGCATTTTCGGTTTTATTAATATCTGCTTTTTCAAAGTTTTCCTTATTTTTTCATATAATCAATTAACTCCCCCTGATCCAGTCTGTGTCTCCCACCAAATATGTACTGGGGTCTTTTATTGACAAACTGACTTTACCTGATTTATATATACATTATATAGACGTGTACGAAATTGCATCATCTGCATAAGATTTTATTTAATTTGTAATATATTCTCCTTTTTGTCCTATCATTTTGATGGGTGGTTTGTACATGTTATATTTCGTTTTCATTTTGAATTACTTCGGTGTGTATTTATGGTGTTAGTTTGGTTGATTTTTGTTGGAGTTTTCTGGGTTTATTCCAGTGGGGGTTGGCCGTCCATAAACGGCCTGCCCCCCAAATCACCCCTTCCCCAAAATTGGGTGCCCCATTTGCTACCAAATATTGCCCTGGAAAAAATCGCTGAGAAGGCCAATTTCTTTGAAGGCACTTTTGGAATTTCTTTGTATACACTTGTAATGTGGCACAAATTTTTAATGACATGTTTCGTGGGTGCTGAATCGAATATACATTTATTGTGTTGTAACACTCTTATGTTTTGGTTGCTTTTCGCCTCTGCTTGATTTGGTATTCTGTAATTCTGTAATAAATATCGTGGCAGTTCTCTGCTGTTAATAAACAACTCGACATGTTTTCGGTTGTTGGGCCAGGTTTCTGGCAGTGCCTTTTTTGTTAGCATTAGGGAAAATTTATTATCGTTGAGCGTTCAATGTTGATGCAGGTTGCTGCAGTCTAGGAGAGTAGGTTACTGGTTCTACGTCGGAGTGCTGCAAAGCAGTTGGGAGTTTCTTGAAATGGGCTTTAGGGTAGGTGAATCGTGACGCTGAGCAACGAAAATGTCTGACTGACTGGCTGAAATTTGCCTGTTCTAGTTGCCCTGATAATTAAGCTTTCGTATTCGCTGGATTTCAGCCGCGATAAGTCTAATAGCAGTCGTATTAGATCTTTGAGGAGCGACTGTTAACGTTTTTCAGCCAGGCTTCACCATTTGCAGTCGTTCGCCTACTCTTCCCACCCGAAATAGTTTTATTTAACTACTCACCCCCACAGTTTAGGAATGAGTTCTAACTTCACGGCTTCTGTGTTCCCCTGGCGATCTTGAATAAGTCTCGGAACTGGATGATCTCCCTACTCCACAGTCGGCAGCCTGTCTGTAGGGGGTAGGGTTGTCCCCGGGCCGTGTAGCTGGCCCTGGGCCGGGCCAGCCAGGAGAATTTTGTGTTCGGCCCGGCTGTGGCTGAAAGCCGGGTCCGGTTTTAGAGGCTGGGCTCACCGGGCCGGCCTGGCTCATCGAGCCTGCCGGGCTCAGTCTGCAAGATTGGGACTTGATGCGGCCCGGGCTTAGTAGCGAGCCCGGAGTCCGGGCCTATCACCGGGCGCCGACCCGAGATTTAAAGCCGGGCCGAGGAGCGGGCTCTGAGCTCAATAGCGGGCCCGGCCCGGCTGATAATTTCTTATCGGAACAACCCTAGTAGGGGGATACTCCACTTTATAAGCTAGGTTGAGTTTTGTAGCAAAATGCTGCCAAGTGTCGGGGAAAATAACAAGTTCTCAGAAATCATTGTAAAATATAGTTTATTGTGAGCGGTTTCTTTCTAACTAAAGTCCGACCAAAAAATATTAAAACCGAATTGTGAGCGACTGTTCTGAGGGGGGGGGTCTCTAAAACCCGGCCAATCATTAAGACAAGGCAATTTTTTTGCCGCAGAATTTCTAAATCCAGTCCAGACCAGAAATCTAATAAAATCCGGCCTGAATAACAGTTTTATCGTTTGGGCCGGATTTCCACTAAAACCCGGTCCGAATTAGTAATTTTGCTTTTGGGCAGGATTTTCACCAAAACCCGTCCCGAACTAATAATATTTATTTTCAGCCGCGGTTTCATTATAACCGGGTCCGAATAACAGTTTTATCGTTTGGGCCGGATTTTCTCTAAAACCAGGCCCGAATAACAATTTCATCTTTTGGGTTGGATCTTAACTTATCTTTGTCTTAATTTAATTAATAATAAAATAAAAGTGAAAATTATTTAAATTTTACTCAATCTATTGAAGACTTGTAATGGACAGTCTGCTTCTCGTCCGATCGCCGAGGTTTAGCAGATTCCAGATGAAAGAAAGATTTTGTACCGTTAAGTATACAATAATTTACGCAATATTACCAAGAATTACACGTGTTAACAGAATCCTGCAGAAAGATTATCAGAAATTAAGCTTTATTTTTGAACTTTTGCACTTACCTAATCCCAAGTACCGTGCGTCCCGTCCGCTCACCCAAAATGTGCAGATGATACGGATTACTTTTATAAGTTTATAAGGATTAATTAGCATTTTTCTTCCGAATTTGAAGCGTTTTTGTCAATTTAGTATCCGGTAACCGGATATGCACCGGATATGATGGGTTTAACGGATTCTCCTCCTGAGGATTCTAAAAATATATTTGTATATATAGGCCTGCGATGGAACCGGGTCATCGGGTCAGTTCGGTTCACTTTTTGAACCGGGTCACCGGGTCAAGAGCTTCGACCCGGTCTTGACCCGGTTTTCTGAATTTACCTCAAATTTTAGAAATTTTTGGCTTACCAAACCAAAACTTCAGGTTAAATTTTTGTTCGATGCACAATATTAATTTGCTTTTTTTCTACATTTTAGTCGTAAGCACTTTCACAGCTTGAGGTTATATATTTAAATCTGTTAGTCTCTGGCAAAATATTGTTTAGCTTCTTAGTTTTAGCTTTATAAGTTACATGATTATTGCATAACTCTAGTACAACATGATTTGCAGTTTATTTTCGCAACCAAACTAAACGTTGAAGGTAAATGAACAATTTAATTTAATTTACTACACTGAGGTAAAATGTCCTAGTTGACCGATGACTGCTAACAGTTAAGCCGGCTGTTTGTTTTTACATCTATCAGAAAAACTGCATTCGACTCTGCATTCGCCCCTTTGCGAACACTCATCAAAATTTTTGGTGTCGATTGTCTTCACGAAAGTGTGAATATTCGAAAAATTAAGAAACTTATTTCTGACCGAGACTGTAGCTTTCCAAAACCATCTGCGTCTTGGCTAAACATGAATATGTTTACTTTTAATCTGTCCTTTTTGGCTTTGTTCACTGTCCCTTGGCTCTGAATTTTCTTTTATATTATTCCTATCAGTAGCGTAGGTACAAAAAATTTTCAGGGGGGGGCGGTTTTGACCGACGATTTTTGAGGGGGAGGGGATAAAATTTTCTATTTTTACAATTCACACTGCGCATTATACTGCAAGTTGTCATATTAATTCAAGTCTTTTATGGTTCATGTTGTCGACTTGTTACAACTGAAAACGCTACCCCAAACTCCAAACGGGGGGGGGGGTCCGGGGGCGGAGCCACCCAGAAGTTGAGAAAATTTTTAAATTTCACCGTTAAACGCTATTGAAACATTTAATTCTTTACAATGATTTATCAATTGTCTAATAACATTTTGTACCATTATATATTTGCTATTTTCTACGTTTACTGTCTTGTCTGAAAACTCAAACTATTAAGATGGTCCCATTAAGAACTGCGTATTCTGATCATATCAACCAATTATGCCAAGGCTGATGATGTTGGGAATAACGCAGATAACAAAACTGCAAAGCAACTATTTATACGAACATTTGCTAGCATGCTTAATGAAAAATAAAAATTTTGATAATCTAAATAAATAGACAAGATTCGCGCCGGAGGCGCGAAAATTTTTTAATGGTATATATAGAAAATGCATCAATGTTGAGCTAATTTGAAGCATTAATGTACAATTTGTGCATGCGTAAAATTTTTCTTTTGCGCATTTTTTTCAGGGGGGGCAAAGCTATTATTTCGGGGAGGGCGGCCGCCTCCCCCCGCCCCCCGTATCTACGCTAGTGATTCCTATTATATCAAACTTTCAGTTTCTGGGGTTTCCCGGACCCCTAGCATAGAGCCCCATCCTAATTAAAGTGGGGTATAAATATTAATATATAAATCGAAAACAAGCATTCAAAAACCCTGAAAAGTTTAGATTCATTGTTTATAATGTAAACGTATTAAACCAGGGATGGAAACTGGGTCATGGGTCTATTGGGTCGCTATTTTTGCTTAGGTCACTGGGTCTTTGGTCACCAATTTTGTGAAACCGTTTGGTCACTGTGGGTCTGGGTCAAGCTTCCTGTGGGTTACTGTGGGTCTGGGTCAGCAATTTTAGTAGGACATTTTGGGTCTGGGTCACAAGGGCTTGCTAAATCTTTAAAGAAGCTTCCGGTTTTAATTTTTTCGTTGGAAATTTAGCTCATTTAAAGGTAAATTTAAGTTTCTAGAAAATTTCGATCACTAACAATTTAATTAAATTTAGTACTCACTTCGCAGAAATCAGAAGAGTAGGTGTGACTTCCCCCGCAGTTCTATTTGAGTCGGTTCACATAGTGAAAGCCACGTACCATGGTGGACGCATTTCTATCGATTTTGAAAGTTTACTGCATCAACCACTCCGGTCTCATAAGCATGATGGCCAGCAAAATGGTGCAGTGGCAATTATTTTTTCAATTATATATGTCATTATTGAAAAAGTAATTAAAAGGTGCCAATTTGAGCTAATAAAAATTATAAGGCTAGTTCAATTGTTTTAAGCGTTAAAAAGCATAAAACCTACAAATTCTTTCAGAACTAGTTTTTGCTGGAATTGAATCGTTGAAATTTTTAAGGTAAACATGTGCAAGATCTTGCTGGTCACAACAGCAGAAGATGTGATGTCAAGTCTGTGGACCACTTACAAATCTCTGTGCAAAGTAGTGGACACAGGTGTTTGTTTACATATGCTATCAAGAAAAGCTTTGAAATTACCCTTAGCTTTTACCAATAATCTTAGGGGGCCAACTTGGGATGCATGCTGATGCTACAAACTTTCCACCGGTATAGGGGTCTCATATTTACACTGGTAAAGTGAACCACATTGCACAAAAGGACAATCACGTTTAGGTAAAGTCAGTCGGTCACGTTATTCTATTGGATCAGTTGGGTCTGGGTCACGAAAACGTTTGGGTTGTTTGGGTATGGGTCACCAAATTTTAAGATTTTATGGGTCGCTTTGGATCTGGGTGAAATTAGGATTTGGGTCAAGTGGGCCATGGGTCACAAAAAGTGTCCCAGTTTCCATCCCTGTCTAAAACCTTTAATTCT
>JASAND010008625.1:0-18653 GCA_030248195.1 Trissonchulus latispiculum
GGCTGAAGTTCAGTTCGAAAGGAGACCTGAACTTCAGTCTTGGGTTGGCAGCTTGGTGTACTGTGGTTTTGACGCTCTCGTCTTTGAATTGACTTGTCTCAGTTCGGCTGTTACGCCGTGGGCTTGATATAGCCTGTTGTCTTGGATTACTTGGGTCGCGAAGACCAGATACGCGGTGTAAGCCGGTATCACCTTGGAGGATTTGTTTGACCAATTTTGCACTGTCTGTTAACTTTGCTGCCAGCCCGGATTCCTATTTTATTTGCTGTGATTTTAACCTTTCCTCGCCTATCGCTGTTTCCGCCGGAGCCTGCTGCTGTTCACTGATCGGATTGTTCAGGAGGTAAAGTAACGAGTAAGACCCAGACTGAATTTTGATTTGAGAACGTTCAGAGAATTTCTAAAAAATAGGCTTGATTTGAACTCCTATACTTCACACTGACTAGTTGATCCATTAGTAATATTGTTATTGGTGTCTATGTCTACCTAAGGATTAATGCCTTGTTTGTGGTTGAATTTTATGTATATCAATGTATACTTGTATTGAATCTCAACGGCGGAATTTGACTATAGAACATATTTTTTATGCTGATTGTTGATAACCATGACTGTTTAAAATAGTAGTTGGAATTATTAAAACCTTGTAAAACCTTCACGACTATTCCTGAATAGGTTTCTAGTTAGGTATTGGAATAACTAAATAGTTAGTAGTCCAACAACTGCGTAGATACTCTAACTGTAATCACCCCTGGTACTATACTTGTGTCAAAATAGAGTGTTTGGGAGGCTGTGAAGGAATTAAACCAGTGCTCTATTGTTCAAAGAATTAAGACTGGTAGACCCCATTTTATTACATAAATGTTACGTGCTAATGTTGCTGGCCATAAGCTGTTGAAGTTGTCCAATCTTTCTTAGGGGAGACATTCCTGATATGAGCCTTAGTTGTATCAGGGAAGTCCCCCCTAAGAAAAATTGGATAACTTGAACTTTACGAAATTGCCACAGGATGCTTTAATTGAATTAAAGTAACCTGTTGCAATAACTTGCAATTCGAAATTGCAACAGGATACAGCTACTGTCATATTTCAGTGGAAAGAAAGATTCTTTCTTTCTTTCTTTCTTTCTTTAAAGAAAGAAAGGAAGATAAGAGGGGGCAAGAATCAAAGTTTCTTGATATAAAGGTCAGTCCAAGCATTTGATTGACATTTGTTTTTGGAAACATTGGACTTAATACACAGGGTCTGTCAGTGCATATATGCGTGCGTAGTGTAGTAGAAGAAGCCAAGTTTACATCAAAGTCAGTGTTAAGCAAAAGGTACATATCAAATATCACAACATTGAGGGCCAGGCCAGGGTAAATTCAACTTATTGGACTTTCTTTCATTTTTCTTTCTTTCTTTCTTTCTTTCTTTTTCTTTTCTTTCTTTCTTTCTTTAAAATTTCTTTTTCTTTGCACTCAAATATGACAGTAGCTGTACTTTAATTGAATTAAAGTAACCTGTTGCAATAACTTGCAATTCGAAAATGCAACAGGATACTTTAATTGACTAAGTATCCTGTTGCAATAACTTGCAATTCGAAATTCCAACACGATTACTCATTCTGAGCAGTGTTCAGACATTCTTTTCAGGATTAGTCGTGGAAAGCTCGGGCCAGTCCGATGTAACTAACATTTATTTTCATGGACCTAAAGACGACCCTACATCCGCAAAATCCGTGTCAAGTTTCTCCAACACCACGTTGAAGACTAACTGATACAGTGAGTGTAGATTCGTGAGGAGCTTAACAGAAATACGGTTACTATATACAAAAAGACATTAGCTGTATACCAGAGTAAAGTAATGCACTTTGCAGGCATTGGTTGTTACAAAATTAGAGGATTGACTTCACTTCCGGCGTCTGCACTTTAATTGATTTTCTCAGTTCATGCTTGTTTGAAAGACAAACCAGTGGAACACAAACACATCCAACTAGCAACTTCACATCATAACAGTTACAAGAAACAGACGATTTTTGAGTTGCTTCAGTTTCAGCATCTTAATCTTTATCTTAATCTTAATCTTAATCTTAATCTTAATCTGAATCTTAATCTTAATCTTAATCTTAATCTTAATCTTAATCTTAATCTTAATCTTATGATTTAGATACAGCCTGTTCGGGTAACGGCATGTCCATTTCTGGAGTTTGTTTGTCGCCGCTAGAATTTGGTGCTTATTGTGCCCTTGCAGGATCGCTTGCCCTGTTTCTTCTCTACATTGTAGGTCAGGCTGCACTAAGGTATGATACAAGTTTCAAATAAAGTTATTCGAAAATTGGGTATAGAAATTGTATTGCAACGGGCTATTGTAAAACGTTTTCAGTTTTTGAAGTTTGAAAGATTGCGTTGCATAATGTTAATATTTTCGGTGTTATCTATTAGACCACCTGCGCATCTGTTTTTGTAACCCTAATGTTTCAGCAACAGGTTGTGAGTGAGGTTGTGCTTGTTACTACAGCCGACATACATTGGAGGAACAGTCTAGGCAAATCTTCATAAGCAGAATTGCTATAACCCGACAGATGCTATATTACCGAAGCGCTTCCGTTTCAGAATTATGTAGCTGATTTAAAATTAGTTGGTTTAAGCATCACTTTCTTGGCTATTTGGAACCTTCGATCATATAAATATAAAAAGCTTGAAAAACGGTGCTTAATCTTATTTCAAATTAAACCAACATGCGCATTGAATTTATTTTAATTTTTCCCCACACACAACTCCCCTTACTTAATAGTTTACTAGAGTAAATGCATGTACACCTGTCATGTGGTATCTGTATGTGAAGCGTTGCAACCATCGCAACTGCAGTAGGTAGTTTAGCATTCTGTGTGCATGTTCTTACATTCTTAAATGTGGCATTACAAATAAGTCTATATTGCTGTTTTTAAGTCCATGTTGCTGTTTCAGCCAACACTTTTAATCCAAATGCCATCTTTTGTTCATCCAGAATTGTAATTTCCTGAATTGTAAACGCAATATTGTAGCATCTGGAACTGCCACTTATATCTAAAGTTACGCAGCCGTTATGTTACTCTTTAGCAGATGCAGTTCCACTGGAATAGCCAACAGGAAATCTTAAAAATTGGAATTCGATGATGAAGAAGAGCGTAATTTAGAAGTAGTCAAAAGATTACTTTGTTATAATGTTACTTTGGTTATACTTTTATAATCTTGGTTGTCAAAACAAATCTATATTTTCAATTAGGGCGGTTTTTCTGTGCTCTTAATGACACGTTGCTACTTTTAAAACGAATGCAGCAAAGCAAATAACTAATTTTGGAGAATACGAATTTGAGCGTAAAAGCAAAATCTTGCATTCAACTTACGGTGGTTAACTAAGATTTTTTCTGGGCAATCAAAACCCTATAATCTTACAATGTTACACTTTCAATTTGGACGACGTTTCCAAATTAACTTGATATCCTAGTTTAATAGGTTGAATAGTTCTCAACAGAGTTGGTCGCGGGCCGCGGGTACCCACGGGGCGGGGCGGGTATCACTAAATTTCAATACCCGCACTACCCGCGCGGGTATCTGTGCGGGCCTAACCTAAAAATTTTGAATATTTTTGTCTAAAACTAAGTAAAATTTACTAGCTAAACAGAACGTACTGTATTTGTATTTTCAGTCTCATTTAGTTTTGAAAGTTTTCTGAATTGTAATAGTGGGTCTGTGCTACTTTGCTTAAAAGAGCGGACCAGTCATCTCGGCACGACTATATATATACTTTCAGCGATTTCAAACCGGATAAAACTTAAATGTTTGCATGACTAGTGTTGTTCATCGGTCCAATCTTTCGTGTGCCGGCCGGTGCCACTTTTCACCGGCTATCCAAAATACAAGTAAAAATATAAGATATTGACAGGTTTGAAGGCACTCTTAAGGCAATACGCCGCAGAAGTCAAGCTTTTTGGAAAGTCATCAAGAAATTAAAATAATGATTTTTATTTTTCATTTTATTTGTTTTAATTTTCAAAAAATCTGATGCACTTTTTGTTTGCAACGCATTTTTACTATTGTTTCAGTGTATATTTCGCACTAAGAAAGTTAACGCTAAAACAGACGTACCTAAAAAATGAAAATTGCCGTTATAATTTAGTTTTCCACAAAAGCGGGGCGAAAAAATATTGCGGGTATCTTGCGGGTATCACTTGTTTGCGGGCCGCGGGTCGCGGGGCGGGGCGGGGAGGGTACCCTTCTGCGGGCCGAGGGCCGGGGCGGGTAGCAAAAATCCGGCCCGCGACCAACTCTGGTTCTCAATACTGCTGTAGAACAGAACAGTAACTGTTGTACAACCTAGCACTGAACTTACTCATTAAACGTTTTTGTAAATTACTAATGTTTGATTGCTTAATGTTTGTGTACACGACCAGCATGGATCTTGCCTTAATAAGCATCTTATCTTACGCAACCAATTTTATGAAAGCGACACGCTTTTCTTCCATTCAAACTGAGACAGAAATTACGTTTTGACGCCTTAAGGTGCTGGTTCGGGTTCGTGTATTCTTGGGCTTTAAAAGCGCAATTGTCGTTGAAATTTATTCAAATTTGCTACAATTACATTATTTACCCTATAAAACATGTTAGAAAAGTCGCGGCTTGAAAATGTGAGTTTTGGAGAAATTAGCTTTATTCCGCCATAACTTGCACTGTGACCACCCTACATGGATGAACTTATAGTCATTCGAATCCTCTCACCAAGACGTACAACTTTGCTCCTGAGAGTTTTCTTCGATTCCTTAAGGTTTAAGAGATAACAGCGAAAATTGATTTTCGAGGTCCAAAACCGGTCATTTTTCGAAAAATCAAATATTGCAAGATTTCGACAGCTTCAACAGCGCTGGTCCGTCGGTCAAGTATTGTCCATATTTGTGGTCCTAAAGGACATCTTACGCCCAAAGGAGAGCTCTCTGCGGTATCTCTGCCGGCGCACAGCAGCGAAAATGTGAAATTTTGAAAATCGCAACTAGATTGTTTTGAACACGGATTTCTCTCAACTCATGCAATCAATTAAAAAACGGCTTTACATATGTATTTTTGAGACAATTGCCGAGGGCTATTATTCATGGTTTTGCATTTTGACTTTCAGTTCGAGAGAAATAAGCGTCCAAACTTGAAAATTTTGACGAAAATCGGAACAAATTTACGTTTTTCTCTAAATCTCGAGCTTCTTTACTCGTTAAACAATTTCAGAAAAAATAGCCTTCGGGAAGACGTTTCTTTTGAAGCCTGAACTGGTCGCTTTCCGTGAGTTTTCTCACACTTCGAGAAATCCATGTTCAAAAATTGTTTTTATGTTATTGCAAGTCGTTGTTCAAATATTATGTTGTTCAAGCCGAAGAGTTGAAATGAGACAGTTATACTGTACCTAGTTGTAACAAGCACATTCTAAGCTTTAAAATGATATAAAAATTATTGTTGAACTCCAAAAATTGAGCAAATTACAGTCTTTCAAAATTTGCTGCAAATACCCGAACCAGCACCTTAAGGTGCATTCAGAGTTCCTGTCGCAAGCAGACGCGCGCATGGAAGCGTCTGCATGCGTTTGTTGCCATAAATTCGTTACAACTGATTTTAAACGGTTAAAACGGCATGTTACAATCAGAAGCGTCTACGCACGTCGACGCGCGTCTCAGTGCGTTTGCGACTATATAATGAATGCACCTTGATTTTCGACTCAGTCAACTCTCTTGAACTGTTAATTGTTGTCCGAGAGTCCAAAAACTAACATACTGGTGCAGGTGTAGTGCATAAAGCCTCATCCAAGGCAGTTTGTAATATAGAAAAATACGACAATAAACATTAATTACCGTAGCACAGGAGTTTAATAATTTAGTCAAATATAAGCGAAGAGCAGTAAGAGTAAAGGCATACAAACTAAGATGGATATCTCGTTTTAAACATAAAATGTTTCCGTCTAAAGTGGAAGCAATAGAGAACTTTAAATTCATGGAATCCCGCTAACAAAGCTTTCGTTTAATAACAACAAGCAAAAGCTTTCTGCAAAATGAAGTTGTTTTGATCATATTTGCGGTAAAAGGCCTGCTGCGAGTTAGACAGAATATACATGCTGAACAAAGAGTTTACGATAAGAACGACACTCAGCGTTTTCTAAAGTATTTGGCTTGCAATATGCTAAAAACATCAAGGTCGAAATGCCGGGGGGGGGATGCCGGGGGGATGCCGCTCAGCGTGCAAACTTGCTACTTGGACGTTTTCTAAACTTGGGCGTTTCCGACAAATAACTTGAACTACGATAATTTTTATATCTCTGTGTGGAAAGAACAGATCTTTTTTTACAATATAAAATTAGTTTAGCGTTCAATGAATAATGTGGTTTCATAGATTTTGCCATTCGAAGTTCACATTTTGAAAGTAACACTACTATAGATCGTATCATCGCGGTCTGCAGCATCTAAAAGCAGAACTGTCAAGACTTCGTTAGAAACTGCAAAACCGCCAGTCTCTAATATATTTCTTCTGACATCCATGTTGTGAACGATTCTATTCCGTCTTCACATTTGTGGAAAATTGAATGCAGGCAGAAGGAGACTGGCGCTGCGAGAGGACTGGAGAATATGCTTCTGTGAAAAACAAAGTGTTGAGTCTAGGGGATTGTAACAGGTTTTAGATCTGCACGAGTTTCTTTATTTGCACATAAACACATCATCCGAAAGTTTCCTGTTTTTGCAAAAAGCTAATTTGCATATCATCAACATCATTGCATTTCCACATTGCAGTATGTGTATTATCATAGGAAAGACTATGAATATCATTACGTATGTGTTAAATTACCTCTACAACCGATTATAGTAGACCTGCTGCGTCGTGACGCAGCAGGAAAAACTTGTATTTGCCAAGCAATTTTAACGGTTGCCTTTATGGCTAGCTTTGGTTTTAGTATTCAACATGAATAATCAGATCAGATATGTAACTAAGACTACTAATGGTGCATAGTATCTTCAGACTTGTTTTTAACATACTTAAATAAATGCGTACATTTGTTCACTACCTTTGTCGGTTAGTCACCATGAAATCAGTTTACAGCTTAATTATTGTCCTGTTTGGTCTTGGTTTAAAACTTCGAAATAGCGGTAAGTTAGGAAAATATGTAATCTTTAAGGGATATTAAGCTTTTACCATGGCATTATCAATTTGGGATAGTTTTTACCACAGACATAAAAACTAAGAGACAGTGGATTTGTAGGAATGAAATCTTCAGTGCAAAAAGTTTGAAAAAGTTAGGAAAAATACTCCAAACTGTTAATACATGTCTCGAAATGCTGGAACCTTCAAAATCATGAACAGTATATCTCAAGTGATAAAGCGACGTTGCAGCACAATTATGGATCTTCAGGAAACCTCTGTACACACTGTGGAGATTAAACTGACATCCGTTACCGTCCTGCTTTAAACAAAAATTTTATTCCGCTTAATCAGCAGGTTATATTTTCTCATAGCGTCAACTTCTCCTTCCAGTCGTCGTCGAACAAGTAAACGAATTACCAACTGAAAAATTAGATTAGGTAATCCGATTTTCCATTTGAGTCAAGTGGATTAAAATTGGCTGGCTTAATCGACGCACAAAAATGATCGAACTAAACGAATCAATTTCAATCCGCTTAATTCGGCACAGTAGATAAAATAAGTCAAGTCAAGAGTACATAATTGAATAAGAGTGAGAAATATGTATATGTTACGGGCAGACGAGTAAATTTGACACTTCTGAAAGTGTCCAGACAGATAGATAAATTATGCATGTGCGCAGACAGATAGATAAATTTTTACAATTATCGCATTCTGTCTAGACAGATGAGTAAATTATCTATGTGTCCAGAGCAGGGTTGGACACATGCGTAAATTTTTAAACTATGAACTAACAGTGCAATATATTGGTGTTTATTGCTGTTTTTTAACCTTAGTACTATCTTTTATTTTAATTTTAAAATAGTTTATGCATAGTTCTATGTCATTATGTTTTATTAGCTTTTACATTTTATTTTAAATTTCATTTGTTCTTTCAATTTTAAGCGACATTTATTATATATTGTTCAGACTTATTGATTGCTATTGATTGATAATTTATGTATTTACGAATTAATTAAAATTATTTCATGAACTTATCTGTAAACTTTTTGATGTTTTTCAACGTAATTTTAAATGGAAACCAGCGGTAAAACTAACACTGATCAAATTTATGAACATAATTACAATTAATAAGAGATTATTCAATGCGTATATAAATAGTTAGTAAATAGTTATACGTTAACAGTATACGTTATTTATACGTTAACTTTAAGCAAGATATTTGGTACCATTTAACACAAAAGGTGACACCAAATTAATTCTATCAGATAGCAGAATTTCACCGTTGGTTTCCATTTAAAATTACGTTAAAGCAATACCAAATACACTTAAGCACATAAAATTGATTTAATTAATTAACAAATAAATAATTTATCAATCAACAGCAGTCAAGAAATCAGAACAAAATATTGTAAATGTTGCTTAAAATTAACAAAAACATTAAAATATAATTTTTAAAAATTAAAAAACAAGCTAATAAAACATGATAACAATAAAATAAAATAATAATAAAAATAAAGTAAAATAAAATTAAAGTTATAAAAGAGCTATAAACACAAATATATTGCACTATTAGTTCATAATTTAAAAATTTACGCATGTGTCCAACCCTACTCTGGACACATAGATAATTTACTCATCTGTCCAGACAGAATGCGATAATTGTAAAAATTTATATATCTGTCTGCGCACATGCATAATTTATCTATCTGTCTGGACACTTTCAGAAGTGTCCAATTTACTCATCTGCCGGTAACATATACATTGTTTAAGGTGCTGGTTTCCCGTTCCAACGATCTTTGGAAAGCTAATATTTTCTTTCACTTTAGGAGTTTAAACTACCATCAATCATTATATGGATCGATAATTACTCATACCAAAAAACTACAAATCACAACAACCAAAACATAATTTGAGAAAGTTTTAACACTAATGAAATTCACAAACTGCCAAGAAATCAGAGCATTTTGCCAAAGAATGAGTTTCAATTCAATTCAAATTCAATTTTAAGTTCTTCTTTCCTGACAGTTCCGATTCAATTCAGACTTTGGATCTAAACAACAGGAAATGGCATAAAATGTTAAAATGTACCTATTAGAATAAAAGATATTTTAAAATTTCCAATCTTCTGCAAACAATTAAAGCTACTAATATCGAATGTCTACAAAATTAAAACATAAAGTGGAATGTGTTATTTTAACATTGACACAATTTTTCAGGCATATTTGTGCAATGCAGCGATCTACCGGCGTCTCAAGCAGGCGATGGGAACGGTGACCTGGCGTCCACAACGGCTGCCGTGAAAGGACAGCCTACCACGGAAAGTCTGCGGAACTCCTCAAGTCCAGTTCCACAGCAAAACTCAAACAACAAAAGTAATAAGTATTACTGGCCCACTACTGAGCTTGATATCGTGTACAGTTTTGTGGTTGGACCTTCCTTCGTTATTAAAAATGTCAGCGTTGTATGCTTACACGCTGAGAAGTTCCCTCCCCCCTCCCCGAGATTTCGGCCTTAATGTTTCGAGCATCTTGCAAGCTTATTCTTTTAGGAAGAGCTGAGTATCTTACTCTTCCTATTATAAACCCTTGCTTGTACTTACCAGCTATCATGAATATATAAGTATGTTTTTGTTGTAAAAAAGTTAACAGACAAGGATCGCTATTACGGTATGTAATATACATGTGAAATATATACGCGTGACATACAGCTAGATGAAATATGCGCTTCTGATAATTACCTAGGTGGACAAGAATGGGACATGTGAACAAAAAGGGAGAGGGGAAATTCCCCCCTCGGCGAAGTCGCCCTGAAGCGATACCAAAATTGGCTATAAGGGATAAGAAAATTGCACAAAAAATAAGTTTTACGATTAACATTTCCAAAATTATTATTATATAATTATCATTATCATTATTATTATTATTATTATTATTATTATTATTATTATTATTATTATTATTATTATTATTATTATTATTATTATTATTATCATTATTATTATTATTATATAATTCAAAAACAAAAATGTGTTTCGAAACGTCCGAAAACTTTTTTGCTAAACGATTCCTTGCTTTTCGATAAAAATCGGCAAAACTCGCTAGAAATCTCTTTTCCAAAGTACCCTTAAGACAAATCGTTTCCGGTCAGTGAAATATTACCTCCCGTTCAGGTATTCCCAGGTGTAGGAATTTTTTACTCCTCCCAAGACTTGTTATTAAACCCAGACATATATACCTTTGGAATTTTTTATTTATTTAATTAAAATTTATTTAGATACAGGCTGCTCCGGCAACGGTTTGTCCATTTCAAGGGTTTGTTTGTCACAGGCCGAATTTGTGGCTTACTGTGCCCTTATTGTCACGCTTGGTGTGTTCCTTCTGTATATTGTTGGACATGCTGCACTCAGGTACATATACAGGATCTATGTATAACTATACCTAACTAAGCTGGTCGTTTAATAGTAGCTTCACTTCACAATTGTCGACAAAACAATATACAGCTACTGTCATATATTTGAGTGCAAAGAAAAAGAAATTTTCAAGAAAAAAAAAGAAAACGAAAGAAAAAGAAAGAAAGAACCCCCAGGAATCGCCCAGCTCGCAATGTTGCGATATATTTTGATGCTTTGACTTAAACTTACCTTCTTCTACTGCTCATACAATGTAACAATGGCAAGGCTTGTGTGTTAAACTGACCTTTATAACAAGAAAGATACAAGATAATAGACGAAAGAAAGAAAGTTGTCACTACAGCACCAGATTGAGATGACGCTCTACCGATTGAGCCACCCAGGCACAATCGAACCAAGCTTAAGTTTGAATTCGTTCCCAAACTGTAGTGACACGTTTTTGAAACTTGGCCTTGCCTTTTCTGTTCTTTCTTTCTTTCTTTCTTTCTTTAAAGAAGGAAATAAAGAAAGAAAAGAAAAAGAAAGAAAGAAAAGAAAGAAAGAAACTTTGTTTGCTCTTAAACTTGACATTAGCTGTATAAAAGCAGACTTCAGACGTGTGCTGATGAAAAAGCTAGGATTATTTACTTTGGTGAACTCTGGAATCCCACATAGTGATGGAACTATATTATATCAAGAGTACATAATAATAAGAGTATGCCACTAGGCACACTCTATGTTATCAGAGCAAAAACTATGCTCTGCACGCTAACGGCGCACCCCCCCCGCAAATCAGACCCTAGTGACCCCCCCCCCCCGCAAATCAGTACCTAGTCGAAACGGGAGTACGCTCACTCGCTCTATGTTTATGTGCTTAAGCTCGAAAACACAAGCAGTGCGTGCGCGAATTTTGTGCCTGCTTCGAGCTTTAGAACACAAACATAGCGCTCTAAATTCTTTGAAGTGATGGGTCTGATTTGCGGGGGGGGGTGGGCCGTTGTACAGAGCATAGTTTTTGCTCTGATAACATAGAGTGTGCCTAGTGGCACACTCTTATATTATGTACTCTTGATTATATTAAGTATAACGAAAAACTGTGTCGACAACAGATTGCAGATTTGTGTCCTACGACCCTGAAAATCCACTACATGACAGCAAACTCAGAAAATCAACGACCTGTCAGCAAAACCCGATACAAAATAAATTTCGGTTTCCCTTGGCCCCTTGCCAAACGAAGAAGTATAATTTCGCTAGATCTATGAATTTTGCGATTTTTGGACTCAGCCAGGTGGAAAGCATATCCAAACAATATTTTAGTTTATTTGGTCACATTTTAAAATTTTAAGCGGAGGGCAAACAAGGTAGGACCCAGACGTTTCACGCTGTGTGGAAAGTATTATTTAATTTACACTTTAAACTTTAAGTAGGGTTTAAGTATACTCTAAGGAGGAATGTAACGTGTTAGTTAACAAATGCGAGACATACAGATTCAAGGTTTAACAGATGTGTTCTAGCTGTGTTGTCTACACTTCTTCAAGCACTGTCTGTAATATTAGGAAAATAAACTTAAAATTAGGAGAGATCCATTTTTGGGACATATCTTCGACTTTCTCCGATCTTGCTGATTTTTACAGATTTTGTTGTCCAAGTAGTATATTTTAACTAGTTTTTAAAGTTAAAGTCGTAACTTTTACGGTTGTCGAGTAATTTCACCTCTAAGATTTCATGTGTTAAACATAGGAAATTTGAACAGTTGTCATTTTTCGCGTGCGCCAAAAAATCTCCCGACAGAATTTGGATGAATCTGGACAAATTATGCAATAAAATAACGCTAAAATGTTAAACTGGGTACCCTAGAATTAGAATTTAAAAAATTTTCAATTAGTTTTTGAAGGACTAAAATTTAACACTACTTAAGCATCAAGTCAAGTATTAAAACTTTAAGGGCCTAAATTAAAATTATAATTCGAGGGTACAGTGGCTTAACACTTAAGCGTTATTTTAATGTCTAATTTGTCTAGATTCATCTATGTCTGCCGCGAGATTTTTTGGCGAACGCGATTTTTTAAATTTCTTAGGGTAAAACAGGGTATTAAGGGACATCGGCATTTAAGGGACAGTTTTGCACTTTTTGACAAAGCGATGTCTTCAGACAAGATGAATGTCTAACACATGAAATCTCAACTTTGATGTGAAATTACTCGACAACGTTAGGAGTTACGACTTTAGTTTTAAACACTCGTTAAAATATACAATTTGGAAAATAAAATCTGTGAAAGGCAGCGAAATCGGAGAAAGTCGAAAAAAATGCCTTCAAAAGTGTACCGCTTAAGCTAATTGTAAAATATGTTAAGTAAGTTAGTTTTTTATTTGCAGATGTGCAACGACCAGTGTGACCGATATAAAGAGTTAATCAGAATTGCTGTTTCTGTTGTGAACTCTAATATTTATACAATGAACCAACGCAGTCTCCTATATATTTGCGTATCGACATTCAGAAAACAATTAAATGTGGATGTTAGAAATTTTTTAATGTGTTCATTTTCATATTTCTACTACTACATATGTTTGAAAATCTAAGAAATGCAAGAAACTTCTATATTATCAACTCCTCATAATTTTACTATATATAGTATATATATATATATACATATATATATATATATATATATATATATATATATATATATATATATTCCCGAATATCAGGTTAAATCCGGACACCACTTTTGAGGGTCACATTGGAGGCTTAGTGGTCAATTGGAGGCTTAGTGGGCCATTTTTAGGCTTAGAAAGGATCGTGCTTTAACACGTCTAAGCCTAAGCCACCTCTTAAACAAAGTGGAATTATTATTAATTTTTTAATTATTTTCGGATTTAACCTGATAATAGCCATGTCCTGATATGACCGGATTCCAGAGACGAGTGTCCTGACATACCCTGATTTTTAATTTTGATTTGTCCTGATTTAGATCTGAGTGTCCTGATATAGCGACGCGTGACCTGACATACCTGGATTTTAGGACACTTTTTTCCTGATTTAACCGTAGATTCATAAATATATATATATATATATATATATAAGAAGACGTAGCCGAGTACTAAACCAATATAGTGCTTCCCTTCATTGCATTGCGTAGCGGTGCTCCGACCAGTATACGAAGATGTCCTCCCGTTAAGGGCGGGCAGCCTGGTATAAAATTTTGTAGTCACCAATTTTGGTTCAGCTTCGGTACATCTCCACATTTGTCGAAAAGTGGGGCTATTTTTTAGAATCCAAGGTCAATCCAGTTCTGAGATATTCCAGTTCGAATCCCTACAATCTAGTGTTTACGTTGCAATGCTTCGCTGAGGGCTTCGAAGTCGGATGGCAATAGGTATACTACGGTATGACATATGATATCCCAATTTAAAACCTCTACCTGTAGGTATTTATTACTGCGTAAATTACAATGCCAAGTCAAGTAAAGAGCGAGGAACGGCGTTTGAACGATTTGTTCATTTGTTCAAGCTCATTCCGACTGTCATTTTCTTCAAAATTCAACTAGGTCCACTGTTCTCATACTGCTTTATAGATACCTGGTCTGATAAGACAAAATGGCCAAGACTTAAAGAGCTTCAATTTCATATAAAATTCGGCTATATTTGGGAAAGTTTATTGTTTGACATTTTCACTATAGGTCTTATCATCCCACTGAGGCTTACATAGTTAATCGTCAGCAATTGAAGTGAAGCTTAGCAGAAATTTTCAATTCATATGTGCAAATTGGCACACCGAATTTGGCGGAAATATCTCTGGTTTCACCCGACTTATGAACCATTACATCCAAAAACTTAAAAAAGAACGAATTTCGAGGTAAAATGCGAACGCGGTAACCAACCCTGAAAACCGCTCACAAGCAGCAACGTAGATTGTGCATTTGCAAATTGAACCTCTATTTAGGGACTGTGTTAATCATAGGTTAACACAGGTGGTATTTGGGTACACCCCCCAACCCGGACATGGCACACGCCTTACCGTCGGCAGGGACAAGGGGTAATAAATAATTGGAAAAGGGTAAGGGATTAAATGGCCGGAAAAATAAGTGTTCGCACCGAAATCCAGAAAACAGTCCATCGTCACCACTTACCGGGCATTTTTACTATTTCTTAATTTTTCCAGAAAAATTATCGAAATTTTGAAATAGAACCTGACAAATAAGCAGTGCTCAGCCTTTGTGAACTCTCACTAGCAACTGAATTTCCACGTCCAAGTTTGAGAGAAGTGAATTTAACTAAGTGCGGCCTTGGATCGCGCACAAGAGTACAATTTTACGTTGACCGTTCATCAAATTAAAGTCACCTTTTAATGGTTTGGAAATAGAAACAGCAGAAATGATTCAATTAACCCCACACACTATATGGTTAAGGTCAGGATATCACGATATATGCCTTTAATAACATCTTTTATGTCTGATTCATAGGTTAACGTGAGAGGTCTGGGGTGGTTCAAGCCACCAACCCGGACAATGTACAAGCCATACCGCCGTCGGAGATAAAAGATAAGAAATACGAGAAAAATGGCCAATGGGTTAAGCAAAGGTGGCCGGAAAAATTTGTTTTGGCACAAAAATTTCGTTTGGTGACATATTTCTATGTCCAAGAGTTTAAATACCAAGAGTGGGAAGCTTGGCCCCTCCTAATGGAAATGGCCTGCGAGATGCTCGGCACATTAAGGCCGAAATCTCGGGGGGAGGGGTACCACCTACCATTGTTCAGCATATATTTATATGCGTTTGAACTAAAACGCATCTGATTGACTAATCGCCTACCTTATGTCAAATTTACGTGTATAAGCTGATCCCCCCCCCCCCTAGATCTCGGGGGGTTTCGCTTAGCGTTGTTAAGCGTGTGTTTATATGCAATTGAACTGAAATGTATTTGATTGACTACTTACTACCATAGTCTTCATCAGTGCATTTCAGTTGTCGCGGATCTCGGGGGGTCCGCTTATACACGTAAATTTGACATAAGGTTGACCATTAGCCATTCAACTGCGTTTTAGTTCAAACGCATATAAACACATACTGAACAATGGTAAGTGGTACCCCCCCCCCCCGAGATTTCGGCCTTAATGTGCCGAGCATCTCGCAGGCCATTTCCATTAGAAAGGGCCAAGCTTCCCACTCTTGGTGTTATAGACTCTTGCTATGTCAGATCTGTGCGAAAATCGACTTCATCCAACTTAGAAAATTTCTAGACAACTAATGAGTCAACAAAAAACCTCAAATTCTTTGATCACTGTTCGTTGAGTTGGACGTGTGTCGCAATTTTGTGACCCGGGGTATACGCGACCCGCGGACCTCTGACCCGCGCCCGCGACCCACGACTCGCGACACACTGAAGTTTTATGAACCCACTTGACCCACTACTTTAATTTGGAAATGTGCGTATATTTAAGCACCATTGTAGCATGTGTCGAGCAAAATTAACGCTTTAAACATCTACATAGGGAACTAAGCTAAATTTTGCATGTTCACAGTTACCTACACTGGCTGTCCTCTTCGTGTTGTAGTTTTGCTTTTGCTATGCTACTGCAAACGTGTTAGATGAGTTGGGACTTAGATCGGCCAGTAGCGTCAGTGTGCATGCAAAAATATGAACATAAAGTATATTTTCTTGTAGTAAGTTCCTGAAAGACCAGTCTATATTCTGGCACATTTTTACAGTTGCTTGGTGATTACGGCAGAAATTGTTTTATTTAATATTGTAATCTCCAAACTTGGATAGAGAGCTAGCGGCCATTACAGCGGGTTGTGTCATATCACATTATTCATTTGCATAAAATTGGGAATGATCATAATTCGGCGAAATTCCAATCTTGGGATTATGTAACTATATAATAATATAATAGTCTTGGGATTATATATTAAGAAGCAGCTCTTTACGACTTCAGAAAGATAGATTTGCAGGCTGTAGTAAGCTGTCCACATTAAGTTCCCACAAACAGTTTGTCAATCAATGCAGAAGCATCAAAAGCTTTGGTGAGATAAAACATGTTTGCACATATACCGTATGTCAGAAAAATATAACTGAAAATTTTTCCGGCTAGGCCTCAGCGTAGCCGGCTATTATACATTAATCTCTGTGCATTAGTTACTGCACCACAGCTGAAATTTTCGCTGTAAACAGGCTCGCTTGTGATGAACATATAGGGGGGTTTCTGAAACTAGTTTTAATTAATCGTTGTGCTAAACCTTTTCTTTCTTCCTCTTTTAATTTCACATACAGAAGAGCTGGACGTAATTGATGAAATGTGAATATTATGCAAATTAAGTTTAACGCGATCACCCGATTCAAACTTCTCCTGTCCCGCACCAAGAAAACTAAGTATGATACCTATAGAAATTAAGAACAATGCGCGCCTTACTAGTAATCCTTGACTTTCAAGTCATATGAGTTAATTCACACAAACATTATCCCCCCAACAAAAAGGCAACAACAACCTACAACACATTGTCACACTTTCTAAGCTACCTCCCTCGAAATATTAGCCTTTGCTGCGTATGACTGCACAATACTTTTATAAAAATTAAGCTCCATATCTACCAAAAACCCTTTTGCATACATCTTCTGCTTGTTTGACTGAAGATTGAAACCAGAATCCTAATAATTTGATTATAAAAGCAATATTCTAATTCAACCCCTTCAAACTTTGGGCCTAACTCTTCCCTGGATGATGGTTGCCAAATATGTCATTGTCGTTTTTGAGCTACGTCAGCGGAAAGGGTATACATCATAGTCAAGGGTATTTTTCAACAATAACTGCAGAATTTTAGACATCATACTTCTGAATTATGCTGCATTGTCAAGCATAAACTCTTGTAATCATAACTTTTTCCGCTTGTGCAGCTTCAACGATAGCAGCTTTAATGAGCCCTATTATTCCGATTTCAATTGCGCGGAGGTTGAGTTACCACTAGACGGCATGATTACAAACAGCACTACTGCTTTCTGGGGAGGCGTGGGTCTCGCAGCATGCTGCTCCACAGTAGCCATCACTAATTTGTTCACAAGTGCAGTTATAGCGTTCTCAGATTCCCTACAGTACCCACACCACTTATCAGCTGGTGGCTCTACTCTCAGGCAACGATTTCATGGCCGGATTATTTTCAACTCTACAGGGCGTTTTTAGTGTGATGGTTGGTCCGGCCGCTACCTTTATCGCCAAGTCTACCGCGTAAAATGGATCATGTTTGCCAGTGGCGTTGGGTCCTTTTTGGTTCCTGTTTACGTATTCCTCCTCGTTGGGACAGTCGTTGATTGCCGTCAATAGGTGCCTGGCAGTCTTTGCCCCTGTGATGTATGCGAGAAGCTTTACCCTGAAAACGTGTCATCTGATTTGGATATGTTTCCTGTTTCGGATCCCGGTGTTCGTGGTGATTGTTTGCTTGGGAGGTTCCCGCATCTTTGGAGCATTTATTGTATTTTCCCACAGTTCGGCATATGCATGATTGACGCTCGCCAGGGTGCTTGGAAGTTTTCAATGGACTTAGTATTTGTCTATATTCCGTGCTGTATTATGCTCTGTGGATATTTTGCGATTTTTCTACGCCTTAAAACGGCGAGCTCTTGCGGTAACCAAATCAAGAGCTGCAGAAACGAGCCAAAAGGATCAAAAATAGATGTTTTGGTCTTTCCTAGGTTTTGTAGTGTGCATTGTCCCAGCACCCATATTTTATGATTGGGTAGATCCAAGCAGACTCAACGTGTATACTCTGGACGGGTTTGTATACATCACTATTTGCATCTACAATTTAAGCTACGGAGTAAACATTGTGTTTTACTTGGTGTTTAATCAGACATTCAGAAAAGAAGCAAGAAAGCTTGTGTGGAAAACTGCTGGTATCAGTGGACATACTGTGGTCGAAAGTACTCCCAATGTGAATACATCCGTTCTGGCGCGATGGCAAAAGTGAATTTTCTACTTTACAAGTTAATCCACAGGAATGACCTTGGATGATGCTATGGAGGCAAACATCCTTTGTAATTGTGGTTTTACTCTAGACGCTGGTTTTTATTTTTAGGTTTTCAAGTTATAGAAACACCAACCTTTGTTGTTTATAACAATACACAAATGTTTATTTGTATCAATATACA
>JASAND010008626.1:0-64890 GCA_030248195.1 Trissonchulus latispiculum
CTTTCCCGCAGCCTGGAGCTACTTATGATTGTGTGAACTTTATTAAGTCAAATTTTGTGATTGTTGTGATGAACCCGGTTGTATGTCCCCTACCTCGTCCGTCCCCCCTCCCCCTTTCCTTGTTTTTACTAACTGTCGTTCACTGTCTATATTTTCTATGTCCTCTACAGATTTAGCATTAACCGTGGATGGGTGGGGTCTATATTTGGTCATTGTTGTGGGTTTCTTCTCCTGATTTAAAAAACTTCTATAAATTTTAATTAAAATTCTGTCTCTTCTATTTTTCATATTTCTGAGCTATTCTTTTCTTATGGGCTCCCTCTAGCTCAGCTTGGCTGTTCTATATATGTGCCATATGTTATTCTATTTTTCTTAACCATTTTCGGGTCTTTTGTTTCTCTTAACATGGTGTTTGTTTCACTTTTCTTTCTAAAAATAGTCACGGGTTTACTTTCAATTCAAAATTTTTCTACATATACTGCCATTATTCCTGCCTTATTTTGCCATGTCTACTTCGAGCAGCTATGCCATCTTTGCTTTATTTTTTGTGCTTTATAATTCTCTGGCATTTATTAAAGATTCTATTATATTTGTGTATGTCGGGGCAGGCAGGTGCTCAGGTGAGACCACCCTTTCGAGTTTGAAATACTCTCCTTTCTGATTTATTTCGCTCCTCTGGAGCATTTGAAATTGAGTCTCCCCTGGAGTCTCGCTGCCTTCCCCCTGTAAGATTCGAATTTATATATATGTGAACGTGAATCTCTCTTTATAATATCCCTATATTTCTATATTAAGAATTTTCTATTTTTTTCGAGCGCTTCTGTTGGCACTCGCTTTTGATTATATTATTTTCATATTATTATAAATTTATATCTTCGGATTATCTCCTGTTTTGTAATGTGCGCTCTAGTCGCGGCTGAAGGGCTTGTCCCACTTTTCTTTGTATTTGTATGTCGGCAAAGTCCGTTATATGTTGAATGTACCCCCGGTATGTTCCGGCGTAGTTTTACCTGTGGCTCGGAATCCCCTAGTATGTGTATAAGTGTGGGGCCCGAGTAGTGTCCCCGGGAAGACGTCCCCGAGGGATACGAAAACTTTTTATCATTTTTCCCATTTTCTCTAAAACGCATTTTATCTATACTAGTAGCTAGGGTACGTAGGCTAACGCAAATTTTATTACTAACCTATGTGCCCGGAGGCCACGGCGAGGGCGCGCGCTTCAAAAGAGGGGGTAATCTGTGGAATATTTTCTTGATTTCATTCAAAATTATGCAAAGGTGTGTGCTAACTTTATGCAAATAAATCTAAATTACTCTGCTGTGTACGGTCCAAGGCCGGAGATAGCTAATTCTTCTTTCTTTCAATTTTTGATCGCGCAATCAGTCAGTCATCATGTCAACTTCTTGGGAGTCGCCCGCATCATTCTCCGTCAACATTCAACTCAGGTTTGTAAGCCTACGGGCAACTTTGGGGTGGTAACTGGGGGACCCCCTTCCTAAGATTTTAGGTTGTTTCTCTATTTTGTTTGAGTTTTGTTTATAAGAAGTGCTTGCTGTAATTTCGTTTTGCCTCGTTTTGGAAGAAAGTATCTTGTACTTTGTGAAAAGTTCGTATGTTTTGGAATACCGTCCAATTTTGTATTTTTCCGTAAAGTAAATCCGTGTTAAATTTAGGGCTGTGTCGTCTTTATTCTTGGTAGGTTGGCGATTAAGTAGGGAATTATCAGACATATTACACACTCTTACTCGAACCTCTAATCTTTACTGAAACCAAATTATTTATTCAGAATTTTATAATTCGACACTATCTAATCACGATCACAGGGGTCATAAACTAACAAGGTTAAGTTAAGTGGACAGAAGTATATTCGCAGGTTAATTCAACCATCAGTAACTTAACTAAAGTTTTTATCCGAATTCTAATGCTCTCTCGCTTCGACGCAGGTTAAGCCGGACAACTAGCTATTAATTAGAATTATTATTTTAATGGAATTATAAAAATTATGACAATTAATTACAACACAATCCAAGTAGCTAGCAAGTACAGGTACAGACAGACAGATCATCAATCAGACAATGTATTAGGTACGCAGCAAGGAAGACAAGCAGTACATTAAAATAGTCACACCTAATCTTTTGGACTCTCTTTGACAGACTCAGTTCCAGCAGTACATTAAAATAGTCACACCTAACTTTTTGACTCTCCTTGAAAAAGACTCAGCTTAGACACAAGTCATTGAACAAACTCACAAACTCACAACTCGAGCTACCTTGGCGATCCTGGGTCCTTGAGCTGGCGTGTGATCCGAAGTGCAGAGGGCTGGGCAAGACTTCCGGGGGAATAGAGAAATAATCACAGAATTAAGTATAAGGCGAAAATAGTGAAAGTAATACGAGTCGTGGCCGGTCCCGAAACAGTAAAAGAAAGAGTATTAACCGGTCTCTCCCAAAAATGGGCCCTCGGTTAACACTGACAAGACAGAAGTACCAACCGGTCTCTCCCACAGTGGGCCCTCGGTTGTACACACCCAAAACGCAAGAAGTAGAGCAGAATAAAGTGCAAGAACGACTGAACACCACGGCGACCAAACCACAACTGACCTCGAATTCTTGGGAAATTTTTGGGTTCCGGGGAAGACCTGTCAATCCAGCGCGTGACGTGCAGGAGGCGGAGCTTGCGGCCTCCTTTCGTGTAGTGTGTTTTGTGCGTGTGTGTATCGTCATACGTCACTTATCAGTGACGTATGAACCCAGCTCAAGGGGTGAAGAAGGCTCCCAAAAATCCCAAACTTGGACGCATTAACCCCACTTAGTTTCCTGGGGAGATAAGTCCCCAAATTTTGATCTTTTTCGTAAACAGAGCAATAAATTTTCTAAACGGACTTTCTTTTCAAACTTGCATTTTCAAAGCCACGAAATCGCAGTCCACTTAACGACTTCAAAACCAACACCGCAAAAATGGAGACAATACTTAGACAACCACAAAATGGGCAAGCAACAGATAACAGCAGAAATGGTCAAACAGGACAATAATATTACCAATATGTACATTTTATGTTTAGCTACCGAACTGAGCACAGAAAACGGTCAGAATACCGAAGACAAAAAGAATACCAAACACAGAAATTAATGTCAAATGCGAAAATTAATGCCGAATACAAAAATATCACAATTACCAATCTGTCAGAATAACCAAAATAGAAACCAATTAAACCAATTCCCGATCATAGTTAAATTAACTTATCAATTCAATATCCGAACCTAACATAGTTAAATTAACTTATCAATTCAATATCCGAACCTAACATTCCAAATTTTCTATCCTCCACATATATATTAGCTGAAAAAAATTGGAATATATCGAAAGCAAAAGTTTATATAGTATATTAGTATATTACGTTTTAAATTAATAATTTTGCAATTTGAATAGCAATTAATTTAAATACCGGATTATATATTTATCATAACTTACAGCAAATAGAGAAACGTAGTATTGTACAACAGAATGTTCATTATTTTTATATTTCGAAATTTGGTACTAATTAGAATTAATTTATATTAATGTTAATATATTAGATAATTACAAAATGCTGCGGGATTTTGCGGGATAGGATTTATCAAATTTGCGGGACTGCGGGATCCCGCGGGACGGGACAAACAAATTTAGTGCGGGAAGGGACGGGACGGGCCGAAAAATTTCGCCCCGCGTCAATCTCTGGTGTAACCCACAATAAGTCTTAAAGTCTTTGCAGAAAAATACAGTTCAGCCTGTTGGTAAAACTGTAATTGAGCATTGTTTCCTTTCTATTAAAATTTCTATTGTTTTTAAGAGTTTGGTCATTTTGATTGTAAAAGCCCTGCGGGTGCAAGAACCTGCACCAAAATGTTAAACTTTGAACTACAAATTCTGAACTTGGAACCGGAACCGGTTTTAAAAAATTGGAACCGGCCCCAGCTTTACAGATGTGCGAAAAGCGCGCTTTGAGAAGGAATTGGCAATCTTATATTACCAAAATCACTCTTTCTGTTGGGTTTGACCCCCGAACCCTCTCCAACAAGCATCTGCAAAAGTGTTACCTACAAAAGGGCTGAGCTGTTGAGTGATGAGAATTTGAAATATGTGATTCCAAGGTGGATCGTAAACGTCAAATCAATTTCATTTAAAAACCGTATACCGTTATTTTATTCTCACGTTACTGATGCTAAAACATCACCACATGTAAAGTACATAAAAGTACATTGTACAAACAAAGTGCACAAATGGCACTGTGCTAGCGTATATTGGTCTGTTTTTACTCTGTATCGTTAATTCCTACTCATCTGTTGGCATGAAGCCGGCCTCGTTAATAAGAATAACAGTTTTTAGTGCAATTTCCAAGCCTGGCCAGTCCTACTGCGCAAGGTAATAATCAGCAAAATTAGCGTATGAACAATTAAAACGATTTTGGCAAGATCGAAGTAGAACATAAATTGTTAGGAAAATAAACCTACTGAATCTTTACTCTGAAAACAATCTGCTGCTCAAAGCAACCTCGTTCAATTTTAGTTGTGACATTGAAACATAATCATATAATTCTTGGCTTGTTAGAATTTTGCATATTTTTGGTTTGTTATATTATTTTCCATTATTACTTTGACAACAATTAGCAAGTTTAATGAAATTTGTAAAGAAATTATGTTTGACAATGCAAAACCCGACACTAAAAGACTGATAATTTTATTGTTGACAATGTAAATCCGGATCGTTGGATTGGATCGGATTGACAAATTATTTTAGTGGATCGGATCGGTTTGTTTCGCCTGTCGGTCCGATCCGATCCACATCACTAGTCAAACGCGGTGCAGCATGTTGCCGTTGATTCTTTTTATTGTTGTTTGTTGCTTCCCAGCTTGTAATTTACATGTTAACTATAAAACAAATACCTACATGTGAAATATCGCCAAATCAACTGAATGGTTGACATAAGCATTGATCAAAGGAAACCTATCCAGTTCTTAGCCTGCCAGATCTGTCCCGATCTTGTGACTGATTCTGGATCTGTGCTAAATACTGCAAGGATGTACTTATATTCACCTTTCCTTTGTGATTCAAACAATAGGCCAAATCACCAGTTGCTTGCAGTTTGGATGTGAGCGTAACTCCACGTACCGTAGCCTTCTTTCACTTACATACTATGCTATGCTTGGATTTTGGAGCATCTAAATTTTGAAACTTTTTCATATATATCTTTCATACAAAATTGAGCCATACTAATTACAAGATCTTACTGAAAACAAAGACAATAAGCAAGCCGGTAGATCAAGATGTCATGAAAAGCAAATAAATAACGGTACTTAATAATAAATAACGGTAATTGTAATCATCAGCTTTAGTTTGCCAAAATTGAAAATTATAATTAATATTTAAAACCTCTACTTAGTTTCTACTTTAAGGTGTATACTATTTAAGAATGTTGAGAACAGTAATTTATCCTCAAACATCAAGCAGACTGCTGAGCAATAAAAGCACCTACCATGGGATTAGGACGCACACGCAATCTCTCATGCAAAAAACAGTATACCTTTTGCTTTCTGTTAAAAATGACTTAAAATAACCGGGATTTAATGAGTTATTGGGATTGAGAATTGAAAGCAAGCAAAGTGCAGCCAACTTAAATATTTGTTTTTCGGCCTAGTTAGTTTCCCTGCGCGAAAAGGTCTTTTGTTATACGTTATTGGTTTTCAAGTTAACCCACAAAATACGGTCAACGGTATCAACATTTAAACGAGTCAGATCCTATGTTACCTAGCTTACTCATGTTCGAAGAGTACTGTGAAGTGCGATCATCAATTATTAAAATGAGTACACTAATTTATATGTCAGATCTTTGAACAACCCATGCCCAAGGGTGAAAATTTGAAGTTGTATTTGACGTCTGTATCAGGTACAGACAGTAATTAGACTAATCTCGAATTACTACTCAAACTTTTGATTTTTCCGTGAAATTAAATAATCCCGAATGAATATGGAACTAAGCAATCCTAGAGTCCACCGCAGTACAAATTTTGCTCGAGATCAATTTAAGCTTCACCCAATCACAGTTTGTTTCATCTAGACTAGTTCTGACTTTAGAACTACAACCTCTTACTCTTTGCAGAAAATTTCAAATTTGCTCATGTTGCAAGAAAAGCTGTTGATTGTGAAAACGATAAAAACAGTCAGTAGTGGTTTCGAAACGTTCAGAATCTCCTATTTCGAAGCTACTCAGAGCTCTTTGCGAGAAATCAAACTCAACACCGGGTCTAAAAAGTCTCAACGACCCGGGCTTGGTATCTAGTGTTGTTGGCCAGCAGGATAAAGTTAGGCAGGTAAAGGTATGTTTTAGGATGGCCAAGCGGCCGTTACCCGATCGGCAAATGCCATCGGACTTGCCGATTAGACTTCACAATTTTATTGAACGGTTTGCGTAAATCGACTTTGAACAGGGGAAAAAGCCTATAATCCTCCGTTCTCAACTAGCTCCAAAATGTCAAGCCGAGCTAAAATTCCTGGAATTTATCCGCAGCAAAGGACGCGACGATAAGGTTATTCCAGAGAAAGACGGAATTATTAAGGTGAATCTACTCTAGGAATTATATACTTACTTTTAAGTTTACACATTACAAAATAGGCTTTGCCTAGTAATACTCACTAGGCTTTGCCTAGTAATACTATTCACTTCTACTTACCAGCCTCTGGCTGGATCCAGTATAGCTTTTAAGGATCTTATTTGAATTTTCTATCTTCTTTTAGCTGAGTTTTTATTTATATTTCTTTTATTATATTTAATTTGCTTGACTTTCTTACTATGACCCTCATCTTTAGTTGCACTTATATTCTATTTTCTTATTCGTTTGTTTTGTTTATATTTAGTTCGGAAAGTTCCGCAGACCAGGAATCACCTATAAAGGTAGTATCTATTCGGCAGAAAACCTACACCCGGACCTGAAAAAGATTGCCCCTAAACCATTCTACTACCACTACAAACAATGGGAGGCTAGTCCAGTGGACGTCTTGGTACAACAGATTCTGGAATCGTCACAGGCATCCTCCAGCAGTGCCGGGGATACTTCAGGATCAACCACCCAACCATCGACCAGTGAACCAACTAGCCAATAGAACTGATCAGGACTACAAACTTCAATCTTTAACCTGACTAACAAAAATCAATTAATATAAATGTTATCTTTCCGGTTTCTGCTAACATTTTTCCATGTTATGTAACCTGCTAACTGATAATTGGGTAACCATCGTTTTATAGTAAAATATTTTATACTGAACAACCACAATACCTCAAGTTTGTTCACGCTGACGACTTTCAATATGATCTCATATTACTCTTTAGTCTTTGATATTAATACTAAACGGATCTAGATTTTACTAGTTTTTTCACTATTTAAAGGAGATATCTCTCGATATCCTCCTACTCACTAGCTCTTGCTGGAACTACAATTACTCACCAGTTTCAATGCTGGATGGATTCTTTGACTAATAACGATCTTTGTAATAGATAAGGTTCGAGTCCTATGTGGATTATTTTAATCAATTTTCAATGTTTCTAACTTAAAATTGTTTAAAATGTAATGCTAAATTCACGACCGCTCAAACTAAATTTACACTCTTCTGTACGGTCCAAGGCCGGACTGGCTAATTCTCACTTTTGATTCAAATTCGAGCGCGCATGTCAGTTGAGGTTGAGCTCTTGTCAAGGATAGGCGGGTCTTTTTGTCACCTTTTACGCCTCATTAATTCCGTTAGTCTTGGGGGCGCCTTTGTCTCACCTTGTGTCTATTGTGTCCTTTGCCTTGGAATTTTCCTGTTGGGTTTTTTATTTTTATTTTTGATTGAGTTTTGTTCTGGTGCTTGCATAGCTTTGCAATTTGGAAATTATTATAGCCGTTTTGTTTTCCCTTTTGTAAAATTTGACCAGTAAACTTGCGTCACTCTTTAGTTTTCGCTTGTGTTATTTTGTAGTTGGTCAGGGTGATTGGTCGAGCGGAATCTGACTAGCGCACACTCTGTCGAATCGTTGCAATCTTCGAAATTTCCAGAAATTCGCTTGTCGGGGGTCACGCTCTCAGAGCGTACTTTCTACAGGTTTATTTCTGTGATTAAAATTGTTTGTTCAGAGATTTACTCAACTTAATCCCTACAAACTGGCGACCGTTCTCAGGTGAGTAGCATGTCAGATTCATTTCGTCCGGTTACCCGGGCATTTAAAAAGTTTTGTGATAACACTGTTAAATTATTTAATGAATTACCATCCAGTCAGGCACCAGAACATTCGGAGAGCTTTTTGATTCGAAATTTTTTGAATTTTTTGCCGGGGGGTCGTAGGTCAGGGGGAAGTGTTCTCCCCCAAAATTATCAAAATCCCTCTCCCCCCTTAAGTTCTGGGTGTCCCCCACCCCCACCCCCCCAATTGGTTGTTTCTTCCCCCCCTCAATCTCTCCTCGGTGCGGCAGAGTTACAGCTTAGCCAAGCCGGGGTTGGGGACCCTCCTCCCCTAAAATTTTCCCACCCCCAAAATCAAATTTTGGAGCTCCCCCAAAATCAACAGTTGGAACCACCCCACCCCCCGATTTTTCGGGGGCGGTTCGGCCCCCAACTCCACCAGCGGGGCGGCGGGGTACGGTTGCCTGTTACCCTTAGCAAACTTCTGGTGTTCGGAGGGCGGGTTTAAATGTTCCAGGAGCACTGCAGCATGCTTGGGGGACACCAGCGGTTCCCGACGGTCCGGGCGTTTCGTCAGTTTCCCGTCAAAATATCACCTCCCCCCTACTCGTGACCCGAAAAATGCGGAGATTTTGGGGGAAACTACTGTGTGTTTGCTTGGGGGACCGATTTGGGGGCCTTCCCAGGGCGTTTCTCAGTTCGCGGTGCAGTCTCCGGGGGCGGTGGCCGCGCTGGGGGCAGTAAATTCAGCACCTCCGGGGGTGATTTTGTAAAAGTTCAGCCCTTCGAAGGCTCAAATTTTAGAAGCAGTCTTGACAGTTTTATTCCGTCTCGCTTTCATGTTGCTCGTAGTAGGGCTGTGGTTCGGGAGGCTATGTCGGGGGGTGGGGGTGCCCCTCTCCGGGCGACAGGATGTCAGTCTGGTCAATCGGGGGGTGGTCCGCCCGCTTCTCGGTCTCAGTTGTTTCATCCGGGCCTTAGCGAAATTCAGTCAAGTTATGTCTTTGCTGGGGGCACTTTCCCCCAAAATTCTGGTGCTGTTTACCCCCCTCAGTCTGTCTCCGGTGCGGTAGAGTTTCAGCCCAACCAAGCCGGGGGTGAGGCCCCTCCTCCCCCAAATTTTTCTTACCCCCAAAATTCTAGTTCTGCTTACCCGCATCAGTCTCTCCCCGGTGCTCTAGAGTTTCAGTTTAGCCAAGCGGGGGTGACGCCCCTCCTCCCTCAAATTTTCCCTATACTCAAAATTTTGTTGGTACTGCAGAACTGGACGGGGGATCAGTTTGTAATTCGGCTGTAAATCACGGATCTGGTTCGTTGAGTGGGGAGGGGTCCGAGTCCTTCTCATCTGACTCGGTTTTACGTCAAGGGGAGCATGCAACTTCTGGGGGTCCCCACCCCCATGTCCCTATAATTTCTGGCCAAAATTTCTATTCCCAGCCGTTGCAACCTGGGGCTCCGGTTCAGACGGTTGCCGCACATCTGGTTCAAAATTTACGGCGGGACGATATAACTTATCATCTTCCCCGTTCCACACATATGGGCGGGTACACGTTACCTCGAGATCTGTATGGGGCTCCGCTGAATCCGTACTGTATGGAGGAGATGGTGGCTTCTCATGTCCACGCGGCTGACTTTGTGCCTCAAACTCGTCCTTCTAGTCCGGTGGAGGTTCCGCACCGCTTGGAGCCTCACTCATCTGCGGTCGCCCTCAGGGAGGCCAAGGGTGTTGTGTCGGCTCACACCGGGGACGGTCGCCCTCAGGGAGGCCCACCCCGGTGCAGCAGGGTTTGGCGGCGGGTCCTTCTCCAGGCTCTCATTCGCAGCCACAACAAGTGTACGTACAGCAGCCATCAGCTCCTCCACCTCCGGGGCCCCCACCTCCGCCTCCTCCAGTTTTTGTTCCAATTCCATATCCGGTTGATCACGTACGTAAAACATCTAAGGCCCTTAAAGTCTCTCGACATCCGACTCCTGAAAGTATGGAGGCGACAGATATTTCAGTTTCAAAATATGATACGACTTTGTTTCGTTATTATTTGGAGGTTCTGAGGGATGTCCCCCGATATGACCCCAAATATGCATACTTTGAAGACTGGCTGCCCCAGTTCGAATCTGCTGTAGCTGTTCATTCCATCTCTGAGACCCAGTGGGGGCGGTTATTATGGAACAAATTGTCGGGGAAAGCACAAATTTTCGCCTCCCGATGCGGGCCCTCAGTCGTTGAATCATATCAAGGATTTTTAGAATTGATCAAATCACAGTTTCCGAAGCCACAGCTTTCGTTGCGTGAGAGGCTTTCGGCGTTTGCTCACCGAAAGCAACTCCACAACGAATCTGTGCGCCATTATATTTCGGAACTTCAAGCTATGGCTCTCGACCTGTGGGATTCGCAGGAGGAGCGCGAACAGGAGTGTGTTCAGCAGCTTTTTGCGGGGGTCCACGACAAATTTGCTACGGCACTGGCCCCGTTGTTTTTACATGAGCGCCCTACCATGCAGGATGTCCGGAGAGTGATCGACCGGTTAGAGTCCCGGGAGGCACGCGCCCCGGAGGGGGACACCCTTTCATATGATGTACCGGTTTATTATGTCGAGGAGGCTGGTATGGAGAAAAAACCACTGCCTCCAAAACCATTCGAAAATTCTGCTAGCTCAAACTTGGAAGCTGCTGCCTCTCGTCTGGGTTTTCGTGAAATCAAAGATTGGTTCGAATCTCATCTAAAAGAGGCTCTTACGCAGTGGGAGGAAGAAAAACGGAAAAAGTTTGCCACTCCCTGTAAATTCTGCAAACGTCGGGGGCACTCTCCGGACAAATGCTGGGACAGGTACCCCTCTAAGGCCCCACCTGACTACAAAAATCGTACTCCTACGGAGAGGGTAGATCATGTGGGACAGTATACGTACCCAACTCAATACCGGGGACAACCTTCGTATCCTTAGCAGTACGACTATTATTCCCTTGCAAGTTATTCTCCGGCCCCATCTCCGCCCTATTATCCCACCAACCCCCCAGTCCAACATCCCCCTCCTCTGCCTGCTCCCCTTATTCCCCGAGCCAGTTCGAACGTACAGGGTGCTTATGTTACGGGTCAAAATGCACATTCTCAACCGCCTCCGGAGCCGTCGACCAGCTCTCCGATTCTATTTCAGCGTACTCTTGCTAATGCTGGTATTCCGGATATAAATCAAACTTTTGTACGTGCTTCAGATTCTGGAGTTGCGGGTTATTCTGCGCCTCCATCGGCGGGGAGGGCGTCTCCAGCACCCCGTGGGGTTACGGCACAACAGGCAAATCAAATTGTGGGACATTTTCAGGTCGGTATGGTATCTCCCCGGCCAGCTCGCGGAGCCTTGGGTGGAGAGGACCCCTCTGAACCCGACCGTAGGGCTCTGATCTGATAAATTCTTTGAATGCGGAACACTTGGATTTTACTATGACAGAAGCTCAGCTTTATAATGTTTTTTCAAAAGTTGTCCATAATTTCACGACCTTGCAAGCCATTCGTAAAGAAACGTACGATTTCATGGAGGAATATTGTATTGCTATTACTTCTCAAATTCAGGACATGGCTTTTCTTCTAAAACGGTTATGTCCGTCTAGACAGAATATGATTCGCTTATGTTTAAAGAACAGCCCCCACCCCAGTCTTGGTCTGCGGGGTTTTCTCCCGTGTTGGGAGGGGGTGGTGCCTCTCGCTGCACTCGATCTGAAAATGTCTCGGTGGGAACTGACACTGAAGAACAAAATGTTTCAAAAGATGTTCTACAACCTGAAAAACCTGCATTTGGTCATTCAACATCAGTTGCGATAACCCCGGGAGGGTCCACCGGAATCGAATCTGAGCAGGTACTAGCGGCCACAGACTATATACCAGCCATAGTTGTCAGTTCCGGGGGGACAAAAATTTTGGCCATTATTGACTCCGGGGCAGCCATATCCATTGTCAGTTCCCGGACAGTTAAGCGAATTTTGAAGGGGGGCGCCAATGTTCGATTCCATCATCCGGACCCTATCACCGCAGTGACATCTAATAACGCGCCTTTAAAAATTTCTGCTAAAGTTTTCGTAAGTTTCACGGTGGGGCGTAAAGAATATGGGTGGTCTTTTCATATGGCCCCTGAATTTTCACGGGAGATGTTAATAGGGACCGATTTCACGAAAAGTTTTCAGTGGGATTTGTTATTTTCTACAAATGAGGTGAACATGCAAGGAATACACCACCCATTATTGTCGTCAGCCGAAATTTACTCAGAATTCGTTGCAAATTGATGTGACGACGAGCTTGCGGTGATGTATGTAGATGTGGGGATACTCCCGTCCTCGGAAGTTTTGGCTCCGGCCCCCACCTCCCATGCTGTCCGGGGCCCGACCTCTCCGTTTGATATGTACCTGCAAAAACAAATTGTATTTCAATGCCAGGAAGAATATCCGGACCCCGCTCTTTTTTCAAAAGAGGGGGTAAGCGGCGATCAGGAGGAGGAAGGCCAGAGTTTCGAAATTGTGAAAGAAAACACGACTATGGCTAAGGCGCTTGCAACTCCTCCGGATCCGCCTAAAATTTCAAAAGAGGGGGTGGACACCCCCCAATTTTTTTCATCAAGTTTGTTGACACCCTGTTTGATTCCACCGGAGGATTTCAAAAGGCCATCACCACTAATTTCTGTGGGATTTTCTGACACTGTACAATATTGGGTTGAGTTGCCTCGTGTGCCACAGGTTGAGCCCTCCACCGGTGGAGACGACTCGGTTTGTAGACCGATCAACTTCTCTGGGGGAGCCCCCGGGACGACAGAGCTTCAGCTTAGTCAACTCGGCGGGGTATGGCCTCCACCTGTGTCCACTGGGACCTTGAGAAAAGCGGGGCCTGCGGTTCCCGAAGCCGGGGAGTGGGTTCCAGTTCAAATTGTCCGGAAAGCTCACCTGGGTAAACCGGGTTATACGTATTTAAGAACTACTAGCTCTGCGCATCCTACCAGTTTCAGGGGCCAAACCTGCGGCAGAAAATTTCTGGCTCACTGAGCTGGTTAAGTCTCCGCCCTTCATAGCTGCAGAAAAGCATGCTCTTATTTTGAAAGCCTGTCCCTTAACCGGAGTGCTGTTGCTCCGGAGCTCATTAAACATAAACCTGCTGAAACCATTTTATTCGCAAATATAATTGTGGCCCACTAATTTTGACAAATTTTGTTTTTGTTTTATTGGAATACTTTTCTAGAAGCAAATTTAAATATTAGAATTTCTAAACGAATAAATTCCATCTCCAAAAAGTATGTTAAATTTGAACTTGTCCGGGGCTCAGTGCTCCAGACATGATTCAGTTGCTTGACCGTTTTTCTCATCCCGGTACTATTGCCTGTTTTTGTTAATTTTAGGTTCATAAGTTTAGGTATGCACATCTTAACGTACATTTTAGTTTTTCAGCTCAGCACTATAACCCTTTTTATATTTTATTTTTTTTTGCACGTTTACTAGTCACAATTTTGCCTTCCACCAGTACACTTGCAATAGTTTTTATTTCTAATTTCAGCTAAACGTTCCTCCGCCATTGATTCAATTGATTTCTTTAGGAAACGATTGATGTTGCGTATTGCGTATTGGACCATTTTCGGGAGTAACATGGTACATGGGATCTCACCAGGAACAGCTTAAGTTTTTCAATCACGTTGGTAAGAGCTCTTTTTTGATTGCTATGCTGCTTGGCAGGGGCGCTACGGGCTGGCTGCAGACGGCCCCAGGCGCTTTGGTACCGGGCATAGGTCAAATTTGATTGTTCCCATGTCGCACGTCACACCTTTCATTTTTCTGAGCAGCATTTGGGAAACGTGTGACGAATTTATTTTCAAACTTGTTTTTCAAAAGCGTTTGTTTGAACACATCTATCGTAATCAAAATTAAATGGGTGAATTTGCATGGAAGCAATTTTTGTTTTCACATTAACCTGTGCCGAGGTCGGCACAGCCAAAAATGAAACTGCACCTGGGAGGCTGCAACTTTTTGGGCAAGAAGCGCTATCCATGCCATTTCCGAAAATCGTAGCGGGAACATTTTTGGTTGAAGCAATTTTGGCCTGGGTCATTTTTTACCCTTAGCTGACATTCTGTACACCCTATTTCACTGTGCCGACCTCGGCACAGGTTTTCAAAGTGAACATAAAATTGCTCCCGTGGGCATAGAATTGTGCGGCAGAAAACGCGGAGTAAAGCTGCCTAATCGGGAACAATTTTGGTTCAGGTAAATTTCTCCTGGGCCAATGTTGATCCTGTTCACCTGGTATTGTGCCGACCTCAGCACAGATTCAATGTTCATCCTGTTCACCTGGTATTGTGCCGACCTCAGCACAGATTCAATGTTCACCCTGTTCACCTTGTTTTACTGTGCCGACCTCGGCACAAGACAAAAAGGAGCCCTGGTTGCGGGTCAAGACTTTGTTGCTGGATAGCCTCGGAGTCTCTGAACACAATTAGTTAATCGGAATCGACATCGGTCGGCACTCTAAAACTTGAAAATTTGTTCGTTGAGGTTCGGATGCCCTCCACAGCATCTTTACCCTGTACTTTCATTTTCCATTCATCTTTCCAGGGGAGTTTTCAATAGCTAGTGGTTCTTCTAAAGTGCCCTTTTTCTTGCAATAAACGTTTTCAAAATTTTAGTCGTGATTCCAATTTGTGGTCTAATGAAGTGTCTTGAACTTTACCGGAGTAGCTTCAGACTCTTTCGGAGGGCACCCGAGGCCTCTCTCACCGGTCTGTCATGCACGTGGTGCGGTTAGGCATGTTGTGTTTTATACGTACACCTTAATATTAGCGTTGTTTTAATTTATCTATTTATTTATTGTCCAGCTTTAACCCATAATTTTACTAGTTTTTGTGATTAATTATTTTCGTTTTGTGTTTTAGGCTCCTATCCCCTTTTGGTTGCCGGTATGGGCCTACCCTCCCCTCCCCTGGACGTCTTCTGTTGTAATTGTTTTGTAGTCTTGTATTGTGGTTGGGAGGTTTATTGTGTACAAGTTTTGTATGAAAATTTTTCTGTTTTCTTGATCAAAATTGGACTTTTGCAGGGGAATGGAGGGCGAAACTGGAAAGGGTGATGAGTCGTCGCCTCCTGTGGGAGAGGCGCATTCGAAAGCTTCGGCTGAAGAACAAAAGTCGGGGGTTCAGATCAGGCAGACCAGCCTGGATGTTCAGTCTGGGGTAACCCCGGAGTCAAGCTTGTCATTGAATTGCCCAAAACTGCTCTCTGTAACCCGTCGAGGTCTCTGCGGTCGCGTTCCAGCAAGGCCAAGGATTCCTTGACCGGTTCAAATCAGGATCCCGTTTTGTGCAATGCAGCAGCGGCTCATCGTTAGTCCAGGCAGGGTGGGATTTTGTGTTGGCCCGTAGTGGCTGGGTGGAATATATGTTTTGTTACTAATCTGTGCTGTGGGGGGTAGTATTGTGTTTCGCACCATACTATTAGAGTACCTGCTTGATGTTTCCTTTCAAAATTGCGTTTTCTTTCATTTCACGATATTTTAGTTTCTTGTTCTTAATAAAAATTTCCTTTAAAAATTGTTGTTTGATTGCGTCTCTTATTTAAAATGTGCAGGTACTAGTTGAGTTTAAAACTTTTTATCAACTTTTGTTTTTTATTTTCTTTTTACTCAAATTACTTACATTTTTCTTTAGGCAATAGTACTGGAGGCGTTTCAATTTGTCGTATCCCGGTGGGTCCGTGGTTGCCCGTCGCCTGCGGTCGCCCTCAGGGAGGCCAAGGGTAGGCGGTCAACCCCGGACCGGCATTTTTGACTCCGTAGTTGTATTCTACGATTCTTTGCGATTGACACAGTCTGTGGCTGCTGACGGTCGGGCTCCGCCAGGCCAACGGTTGCCGTGGACTCGTGTCTCCCTCTCTCAAAATCAAGTCGGGCCTTGTATTTGCACTGTAGGCCGTAGTGCCTGATATCAACTGTCTTGTTGGCCTGCGGGCCTAAAATTTTTGGTTGTTACGTAGGTTGTGTTTTGTTTTGTTCACTACTTTTTGTATTTTATTTCTCTGTACTTATGCTAGTTTTCCTTTCCCTCCCCCCCCCCTGTCCCCGCTTGACTGCGAGCGCTTCCTTTCTGTACCTGTTATTGTACTTGGATGTTGTTTGTCCCCTGGTTCCGGTTTGTTACGGGTGGCCCACGGTGTGAGTCGCGGTGATGAGGTGCGGTATGGTGTTGGTTCCGTGCGGGTCGCTTGTGCCGAGGGGCACCGGCCCGCGTCCCTGGCGGCAGGGTCCCCGATTTTGGTCTGGTTCTCTGTCCATGGCTTGGTCCTTTCACTGGCCATTTGCGGTTGCTTAGTTGAACTTTTTCTAAATATTAAGTCTCTTGTTGTGATGATATATGTACTACCGGTTCTGTCCCCATGGCCTCGCTAGTCTCCCCCTCCCCCTTGTCATTTTTCATTCTAACTTTGTTGCTTACTGTTTCACTGATATATTTGTTTTTACGGTTTAGATTTAATCTTGGTGGGGGGAGTTATTGGTCATTGTCGTGGGTTTCGTCCGTGGGTAAAATTTTCTTTAAATTTTCCTTAAATTCTTTTCCTATTTCCTTATTTTCCTGAGACTCTCTGTATTTGGGGTGGGTGGTGCTCGCTAGCTCGGCTTTACCGTTCTATAATATGTAGTATTTTATTTTGTTCGTTTCGGGTCTTTTCTATTTTTGCTAGCTGGTGTTTGTTTCCCTTTGTCTTTTCTATCTAATGTGGTGCGAGTTTACTTTCGCTTAAAATTTATCTTCATTGCATTTCATGACTGCCATCTTGTTGCCTTAATTCCTTGCCATTTCATTCCGTGCAGCTATTTTTGCAACATATATGCTTTATTTTGTATTTGCCTTAAATCGTGGCATTGTTTTGATTCTATTTTTTGCGATTCGATTGGGGTTTATTGTCCTCCGGAGTTGCTGGCATCTAACTCCATTGTGCTAGTCTTCCCCGGAGCTCAAATTTTTGTTTCTTCTTTGTTCCTTGAGTACTCCGGAGCTATATGGTTGCTTTCGTTTTGATATTTCTTTCTAAACTCGTTGGCTTCGGTTGAAAATTTTACTCCGGCCTTGGTCCGAAATTTTTCATTTTTTCGCCCTACTCCGGAGTTCAATTTCTGCTTTCGTTTCATGGTAAAAGTCACTCCGGAGTTGGTTTTTCTGTTTCTCTATGATGTTTTCTACCTAAAAACGTGGTTCCGGTGGCCGGATGTGGCATCGGTCGTCTGTTTTGAGAGCTCCGGAGTAGCTGTCTCTTTTGTTACCTGCGTCCTCGTCGTGGCTCAAGGGTGTCCCCAGCCGTTCTTTTCTGCGTGTAGTCGGTGTAGTCCGTGTGTATGTGTTTAGTTTGTGTATCCCGATATGTTTCGGCGTAATTTTAGCTGTGTCTCGGAGCACCCTATGTGTAGTAGTATGTTGGGGCCCGAGTAGTATCCCCGGGAACCCGGGCCTGAGGGATACGCAAATTTTTATTTTTTTGCCGTTATTTTCTAAAACGTGTTTTATCTATACTAATAGGTAGGGTACGTAGGCTAATCTGATTTTATGCCTAACCCTTGAGCCCTTGGCCGCGGCGAGTTCGCGCGTTTCAAAAGAGGGGGTAGTCTGTGGATTATTTTAATCAATTTTCAATGTTTCTAACTTAAAATTGTTTAAAATGTAATGCTAAATTCACGACCGCTCAAACTAAATTTACACTCTTGTGTACGGTCCAAGGCCGGACTAGCTAATTCTCACTTTTGATTCAAATTCGAGCGCGCATGTCAGTTGAGGTTGAGCTCTTGTCAAGGATAGGCGGGTCTTTTTGTCACCTTTTACGCCTCATTAATTCCGTTAGTCTTGGGGGCACCTTTGTCTCACCTTGTGTCTATTGTGTCCTTTGCCTTGGAATTTTCCTGTTGGGTTTGTTATTTTTATTTTTGATTGAATTTTGTTCTGGTGCTTGCATAGCTTTGCAATTTGGAAATTATTATAGCCGTTTTGTTTTCCCTTTTGTAAAATTTGACCAGTAAACTTGCGTCACTCTTTAGTTTTCGCTTGTGTTATTTTGTAGTTGGTCAGGGTGATTGGTTGAGCGGAATCTGACTAGCGCACACTCTGTCGAATCGTTGCAATCTTCGAAATTTCAGAAATTCGCTTGTCGGGGGTCACGCTCTCAGAGCGTACTTTCTACAGGTTTATTTCTGTGATTAAAATTGTTTGTTCAGAGATTTACTCAACTTAATCTCTACACCTATATGTATAAACGTGCATCTATGAAGTATTAGGACTTGATCGATTTCCGGGTCAACAAGTAGGCTGGCCCAACCGATTAAGATTATGTATAGTACTGTTTTATGGACGGTACAAAAATCGGATCCCTCTAATGACGGAAATCGGCACCTAATCCCGCCTGTTTTTAACTTCTTTTCGCTTATGTCCCCCACTTCTTTTATTTCATAGCTTTATCTTCATTTAGCATCATATAGATGTAAAGTCTAAGGGATTAGGGCCGAAAGACTTTACATTTATATGCTGCAATCAAATATTACTAAAACAATAATCCCATACCCTCAGCTTAATCTCTTTTGGATTGGATTAATCTCTACTGGATTTGGACTAATTTGAATATGTTTTAGTTGCTTTATTGTAACCTAGAGTAAAATTCAGTTTAATAATGTTACGTTGAATATTTTTCTTACGAACTTTTAATTTAATCTTATTCCTTTATTATATAATTTTTTCTGTTAATATTTTCAGTTGTATTACACTTATTATTAGTTGTGTTAATTTCAGTTTAGCAGGTGAGACAATGGCGCAAAATGAGCAGCAGGTCCAGAACAGTTCGCTACTGCCTGGAACTCTCAACATGGCTAGCCAGAATCTAGGGCTAACTGGTCCACTTGCATTCGCGAACCCTAACGTGGTGTATGCGCAAAGGTATACTAATCTGACCTAATTCTTGTTTTGTATTCGGTACCTAAACGTAACCCTAATCTATTTTTGAATGACGAGGATACATTTTTTATATACTGAACATTTTTATATACTGAGTATATATTGAAATTGATTAACAATTAATACTTAATTTCCAACTCATCAGGAGTAAACAAGTGAAATATTAGTCGAACTAAGGCTTCGGACATACAAGTGAAAGAGTTACCGTTTGAGATGATAACGAATATCTAGGAGGTCTGCTAAAATGCTGTCTAAAAGCCAGAAAACAGCGAAATTTTCGGCAATATCGAACAATTCTCAGGGGAGGTGAGTTCGCATCCTGGGGATTAAACCCCTAACCCCTCCCCAGTTGAAAAACTGGGGGCAAGTAACGTGACTGTTGAGTGATGAGAACCTAAAATACATATACCTACGTAGTCACGACATTGTTGTGCGCACTTCCAAGTTGATATTGATCAATGTGTTACCTCAATTTTATTTTAAAGACGTATAGACATAGGATAATGTGGGGACCCGAGGCCGACAAAAAAAAGAGTAAATTCCCTCGGTGAAAAGGGAAAAAGGTTATAGACCCTCTCGTCAAAAAGGAAAACAGGTAGACCCCTCAGCAACTTGTACCAGAAACTGCTCAGTTTTTAGCAACTTTTAGCAATTTTTTCCAAGAATGTCTTAAAAATCGCTAGGTAAACATCTTTTCTTAAATAAGTTTTGGCCAAAATGTTGAAAAATGTAATGTTTGCAAATTTTGGGGTGGACCTCCTTAATATTTAGGAATTTTTCAGGGCTAGATCCCTCGCCAGAGTCGGGGCAGACCCTCCCATCCAGAAATGGACCCAGTGTTAATGTATATGCGCATAGCATGTTATAATATTATCCAATAAGATTTCAGGACAAGCATCAGTCAGAAGGAAAGCCATATTGGACAAAACAAAGTGCACACCTGGCAAAATAGCAAATAATTATAAATTAGAGCACGTCATAAAAACTCCGCATTCCCAATACAAGCAGTCCTGTAATCAACTAAATTAGCAGAAGAACAATTAAAGGTTTTGAAAAGATCTATGCAGGACAATGGTACATTGTTAGAAAATGAGAAAATGAACCTACTCAGCCTTTACTCTGGGTGGGGCTATTAAAACAACCAACCTACGTACTAACATCGTTACAAATATACGGATGCGGAGGCCGTAGCACAGAAGGAAACGCACCGACCGCTCGAGAGACGGTTGGAACAGCCTCGTCAGACAATACCAATAGATTTGCCAGGGCCCAGGGTAGAACCCTCGAGCAAACAAAAGACTTACAACTACAGCGGTTGGTCTAGCCCACGTACCAGTGTTGACGAATGGGATGGGATTCAGATCTCGTTCCATATGGGATAATGGGATTAGTTGTGATTAAATCCGCTTTGACGGTGGAATACCAAAATCTTGGATTTTGAATTTTGACTTTTGATAACAAAAGTATCAAAAGATGATTTGAAAAGTATAAAAATTACTAGATGGATCAACATTATTGTGCTGTGTTTTCCCAAACCATAAATTGGACATCAGATTTGACTAGAATCTAGTTGGATGTGGTATATGCTTTCCGAGTCCACTGCACTGCTGCGTAAACGAACAGCTCCGAGCGCAGTTTATTTTAGCTTACAGCTGTCAGCTGGAGCCAGATCAGAGTTGTAAACGGGTCGCAGGATAACTGGCTGCGCTGCAGCGCAGCGCTAAAAAGTACACGTGGTGTTATCTTCACATGCGTAGCGTAAAGTATATTCTATTGGATGAAATTGTACAACTTTGAACTATTTTGACAATTGTCTTATTCATGAATGATAAAAGTGATTTCTTTTAGGCTAGCTACGCCAGTACCCCAAAGTATATATAAGTGAGAGAAGAAAGTATAGGTTTATGTCAGTTGGAGTGTCATCAGCATTGGGGTCGGGTGATTTATTGGTCGGGTAGGAGACGTGGGCAAAGTTTAGGTGTACGGGAGCGGGTAACGCCCTCCCTTGTGCTTTTTGGATTTTGTTATCGTGCTCCCTTTTGTACTTTTCTATTGGTTCTGTATGTTTAATCTAAAGTTAGTATGAGTATTTTGTGTTCCATATAGTAAAACCTAGCGGTTATTTGGTCTATTAGCTTTAGGGAACGGTCGTCTAGGGCTCATAGGTGATTCTATTCTAATTCACTCGCTGCTCTACAGTTCTCTTGCATCTTCTCTTATTTGGCTAGGACTGGATATCACACACTGAGCACCTACTTGCAATCATTTACTGAAGTCCGACACAGTTTATTACAGAGGTACATACACAGTACTTCACAAATAGTGGCGACCGTGATTTTTCAGTAGATGTCCAAAGTTCTTGCTTTTTCTGAGAAGAAAAGGGAACACGATAAGCGAGAAAAGCAAAGAGCACAACTTTGGGGGCTCTTATCGTATTTTGACGGACCAGTTGAGTTAGACAGAGGGACTCCCATGGCTTCCAAGCAAGGTATTGCAAAATCGGGGGGTCGTGGCCGGGGGGTGTCTCCCCCAACGCTAGTCCGGGAGGAACTGCCCCAGGTATCGGGAGGGGGACTCCCAGAAGACCGGAAGGCTACGTACCCAACCTCCCCCCACAATTATGGGAAGGGCAAAACTCTAAGGCGAAACCAGTCACAGATAGAGGATCAGGGGGGCATGGGGGACCTTCCCGGATTCCCCCCCACCCACAAGTTCTCGGCGGACCCAGTCCCAGTTGGAGGTTTAGACCTCCACGGCCCCGTCCACATCTTCAGAGGCCCCGTATGGCGGTCATCTAAATAAAACATTTGGGGGGCCAGTGACTCGGTCACAATCCGGAGCTATCCGCTCCCAAGTTTCGCAGTCTGCGGGTTCCCGGTCCTCAGTGTCGCAGTCGGGGGGCCCCAAGTACTATCAGATGCCATTCCCCCAGGAATAGTAGTTTCTGGGGAAGAAACTACGGTAAAATCTTTGTCTGGGGGACCAGAATTGCTGCAGACTTCAGATTCGCCTCAGGAGGGGCAAATGCCCACTCCCGGCCCCCAATTTGACGCTTTTGATGAATCTGTTGAAATTGACGAGCCCGACTCCCAAGATGAGCAACTTTTGACAGCCATGCAAGATTACGTGGACTATAGGCGAAAAAATCTCGGCCTGGCGCCAGTCACGGTTTCTGAACTGTTGGGGGGGGGGAAGTTCGGGACCAAAAAGCTCGGGGGAGAGAAGTTCGGGGGAAAATAATCCCGAACCGGTTCTGAACCAAACTTCTGAAAATGATTTGATTCAGTTACAACATCAGCAAGTCCCTCCCACCTCCGCGAAGTCTGCAGTTGTGGCTCCTCCCCAGGCCCAGGACGACACTGCAGAAAAACCTGACAGAATGTTGGGTGGCTATGATCAGAATCGGGGGGCGTCCGTTCCTTCTCCCCAGGGACGACCTGAATCTTCTGCGCCCAAGTGCCAATTTCAGTCGCAAAGTACGTCTAATTTTACGTCAGATCAAGGGCACAATTCGGTTTCGTCGTCCTGGGGACAGGTGGGACAACCCACTTTGGGGGTCCCTAGTCTTGTAAATGGTGCTCAAGGAGGGTCACCCAATTTTGGTCAAAATTCAGGACATGTTTGGTGTCCACCGTCTGTACAGCATCCACGAGGTACGTTTCAGCGTGCTTCTCCGTCAGGTCAAGCACAGGCCGCTCACAACGTTCAGCAGCCGTCACAAACGTCATCTTTTACTCCGGGTTTTTCTCAGTCACAAACCCCGGCTCAACAGCCATTATATACGTATACACCTCAAATCGTACAGACTACAGTACAGTCCGGCTATTATGCCGTTGATATGCACGGAAATCCAGTATGCGTATATAATTCTCCGGCACAATTCTCTGCTGGAACTTCTGCTGTTTTACAGCCGGCGGCTCATACGTACGTACCGGTACCTAACCAAGCGGCTACTGGTGCGGTAGCACCAGCTGCACATCAGACGGTGGAAACCAGTCCACAGAATGCCCACACGTCAGATTTTGTATTGGGAAATTCAAGGGTGGCTTCCGACCCGCCTCCTCCGCCAGATAGGGGGGGGGCGCCCCCTCCCCGGGGTTTTCTGCACAGCAAATCAGTCAGAAGGGGTTCTTTCCAACAAAGAGGAGCGAGCGACGCCTGCTCGTCACCCAACTCCGGCGACCATGGTGGCCACAGATGCTTCAGTTTTAGGCCACGATCCGCGCCTTTTTCGTACCTATATAGAAATTCTCCGGGACGTTCCGCGGTTTGACCCAGAATTAGTTTACGTTGAAGACTGGCTTCCACAATTTGAATCGGCAGTGGAAACGTATCAAATTCCGAAAGACCAGTGGCCTCGTTTTCTGTACAGTAAACTGGCGGGTAAGGCCCAAATTTATGCCTCCCGTGCGGGTCTTTCTATGATCGATTCATATGACAGGATTTTGAAACTTTTGAAAACTCAGTTTCCTAAACCGCAGTTGTCGTATCAGCATAAATATACAGCTTTCGTCAACCGACTTCAACGTCCCGGAGAACATATACGTAAGTATATCTCGGAATTGCAAGCTTTGGCGTTAGACATCTGGAATGACCCGGGTGACCGGGAGAAGCACTGTGTCCAGCAGGTCTATGCCGGGGCAAATGACAAATATGCGGCGTCGCTCGTACCTTTGGGGGCCTATGGGGAACCGTCTATGGAAGACATCTTGCGGGTGATCGACAAACTTGCCGCCCGAACCCCACGCCCCAACTCAGGGAGGCATTCTCGCATGACCCCCCAATCTATCACGTGGCATCTTCAGAGAGAGCAGAATCGGGTGGGAGCTCTAATGACCCGTTGGAACAACTTCGTAAGGAACTACAGGATCTTCGGGCATTATGGGAAAAAGGCAAGGACGCACGGCCTAGGTTTGAGGATAGGCGTAAGCATAAGTGCCTCCATTGTGGCAGAAGAGGCCATGACCCTAATAATTGTTGGGACAAATATCCTCAGCTGGCCCCGGCAGGTTGGAGGGGTCGACCCCTTCTCCGGGAACAGGTAGCTGGAGTTACGCAGTACGTACCAGTCTATCCGCAGTTTTGTGCACAGCAGCCGGTTTACCCAGCTTTACAACCTGCTCCTGTCCCTTTAGCTTTGCCCGCCCCACAACCTTCTTCGGGTCAGCATGCTTATGGTCCACAGTGGGAAGCACCGCCAGCTCAGAACACGGGTCAAGTTGTTTCACCTGGTACAGTCGCGCCTGCATTGCCGGCACCTTTGGCCCCGGCTCCAGCACCTTCGGTTCGGGGTGTTACTACACAACATTTTGTTAGAGCATCGGACCATAGTGTTGCAAATTCACAGGGGGGCACTCTCCCTCCCCGTGTTTCGGCCCAGCAAAAGGGGGTTGAACATCTTATAGGCTATGTTGAGACCGAACCACAGCCTTCGGAGCCACATGTTTTTGGGGTAGGTTCTTCAGCAGATACGACTCCTGATCAAATCATTCAGTCTTTTTCTATGATTCAGTCGAATTTTACGACGTTAGCGGCTATTCTCATGAATACGTATAATCATACGAAAAAGTTTACTGAGGTTTTGAAGAAACAAATTTTTGATTTGGGCCATGCCATTGCGGATGCGTGGCCAGAGAGGCTCGAACGGGAAGATATTTTGGGCTGTGAAGTGACTGTGCCTGAAACTGATGAGGTGATCCAAACCGTGGAGGAGGGCCCTGACCCTCCCTCTCTGCTCTCTCTGAACGGGGATTCCCTCTCACCGACTGTGACGACGTTGGAACAGACTGCGGGACTCGCTGTGTCTCAGTCTCAGGGTGCGGTGGTTGACGCGGCCTCTGGGACTGGGATCAGTGGGGGCGCGTCTGGGTGTGCGGCTGATCCACCATCCAGACCTGCCCCAGGGTGTGTGGCGGCTCCGGAAAAGCCCTTACATTCTTTGGTGGTTTTGCCTATTTCTATTTCTGATTTGCAATCTGAAGCCGTCTTAGCCGCTGGGGACAACACACCGGCAATTATGATTAACATCAAGGGCCAATATTTGATGGCCATTGTAGATTCTGGTGCCTCAATTTCAATTATCAGTCCGGGAAGCTTAGATCGGCTTTTGAGAGCGGGGGCTGATATTCTGGTTCAATTTCCAGATGCTATTAGAGCTAGAACTTCGGGGATACTCCACTACGTATTGAAGGAAAAGTTTACATCCCTTTCGAAGTGGGTGGAATCCAATTTGGGTGGCATTTTCATATAGCCCCGCAATTTTACGTGATATTTTACTCGGAACTGATTTTTTGAAAGTTTATACTTGGGATATTATTTTTTCTGAAAATCGTGTTAGTATGAACGGATTGAAGCTTAAAATGCTTACCCCCGAGGAAATTCGGGCTGAATGGGACTTGGGTGACGCAATGGCTTTTGCTGTGGTTTTGGCCATTGAGGTGCTAATTCCACCGTCCACGGAGAAATTGGCAAAGGCCCGTATCTCCTCCACATGATAATAAAGTTCTACCCTATGCTGGGGTAGTGGAAGTACAAGATCACTTTTTTGAATTTTTATTGGTTAACCCTACAAATTCCCCTATTTCAATTTCACGGTCTACCGTAGTGGGGCCTGTGGTCCCCACTTTAGATTATGCCTCTGAGGGTTCAAACTTTTCAATACCTTTGGTGGTCTCTCAAGCTCGCGTTTCTCAGGACCCTTATATCAATGATATGGTTTTTGCAGTTGACGATAATTTGGGTATCCCTCCACCTCATGTTGCTTCGGCTCTTACGCATAAGTTGGCAACAGATTTGGCTTTTGAAGATGATAGTGTTTTTTCTCTTGCCTTTTGGCCAACGGAGGATCTACCTCAAAAAGAGGTGGTAGCCCTGAGTCTACCCTAAAAAGAGGGGGTAGGTGTGAACCTACCCCAAAAAGAGGGGGTAAAGGCAGTAAGAAGTTATATGGCTGAAATTCTTCCGGTAGATGCTTGTGAGAACCAAGATGATCTCCCAGAAGTGAAATCTGCGCAAAAAGGGGTAACAGCTCCACCAGAACCTCCTGACCCTCCCTTCGTGAGTGACTCGAGCTTGGGAGATGGCGGGGAGAAAGTTTAAAAATCGTGTCTTTTACAGGGGAAGGACCTTTCCTCCATTGAAGAAGGGCATAGTTTGGGTTTACCTCTCATTTCTGTAGCCATTTCAGATGAAGTTAAAGTTTGGGTGGAGGACCAGCCGGTTTTTCGGCTACGGGAGGAGTCAGAAACTCTTTTGGCTCCTCCCCTTTCTAAATTTGGTCTTGTGTGGGTGGAAGGTTGGCCTCAGGAGGTGAGGGTGGTTGACCCCGCCCTTCTGGAGTCGCCTTTGTTGGCAGCTCACCTTGAGCCTGGGTTCGACCGGGCCAGTTTAGCTGCTGAACCCCCGTCACGGGACCATCCCGAACTTATTTGTTCAAGTTTGAGTCATCCCGAACTTGTCATCCGATCTAGTAGCGGTCCCGAAGTATATGCTTGCCAAGCGCGAAGACGTTAAACTAATTGGTGCGGGCACCAGACCGTTATATTTTTCAAACCCTCCGTTCTACACAGTGTAGTTGGAACACTCCGGTCTCTCAACATCAAATGAATGGTGTGCGAAATTGGCTCTTTTTCCGAAATTGTCTTTTTGCGCCACACGGGAAGCAGTCGGGGAAGTATATGCTTGCCAAGCGAGAAGACGTTAAATTAATTGGTGCGGGCACCAGACCGTTATATTTTTCAAACCCTCCGTTCTACACAGTGTAGTTGGAACACTCCGGTCTCTCAACATCAAATGAATGGTGTGCGAAATTGGCTCTTTAGCAAAAGTTGTCTTTAGACACAAGGCAAGTAGCGGGCCCGAAGTATATGCTTGCCAAGCGAGAAGACGTTAAATTAATTGGTGCGGGCACCAGACCGTTATATTTTTCAAACCCTCCGTTCTACACAGTGTAGTTGGAACACTCCGGTCTCTCAACATCAAATGAATGGTGTGCGAAATTGGCTCTTTAGCAAAAGTTGTCTTTAGACACAAGGCAAGTAGCGGGCCCGAAGTATATGCTTGCCAAGCGCGAAGACGTTAAACTAATTGGTGCGGGCACCAGGCCATTATATTTTTCAAACCCTCCGTTCTACACAGTGTAGTTGGAACACTCCGGTCTCTCAACATCAAATGAATGGTGTGCGAAATTGGCTCTTTAGCAAAAGTTGTCTTTAGACACAAGGCAAGTAGCGGGCCCGAAGTATATGCTTGCCAAGCGAGAAGACGTTAAATTAATTGGTGCGGGCACCAGACCGTTATATTTTTCAAACCCTCCGTTCTACACAGTGTAGTTGGAACACTCCGGTCTCTCAACATCAAATGAATGGTGTGCGAAATTGGCTCTTTAGCAAAAGTTGTCTTTAGACACAAGGCAAGTAGCGGGCCCGAAGTATATGCTTGCCAAGCGAGAAGACGTTAAATTAATTGGTGCGGGCACCAGACCGTTATATTTTTCAAACCCTCCGTTCTACACAGTGTAGTTGGAACACTCCGGTCTCTCAACATCAAATGAATGGTGTGCGAAATTGGCTCTTTAGCAAAAGTTGTCTTTAGACACAAGGCAAGTAGCGGGCCCGAAGTATATGCTTGCCAAGCGAGAAGACGTTAAATTAATTGGTGCGGGCACCAGACCGTTATATTTTTCAAACCCTCCGTTCTACACAGTGTAGTTGGAACACTCCGGTCTCTCAACATCAAATGAATGGTGTGCGAAATTGGCTCTTTAGCAAAAGTTGTCTTTAGACACAAGGCAAGTAGCGGGCCCGAAGTATATGCTTGCCAAGCGAGAAGACGTTAAATTAATTGGTGCGGGCACCAGACCGTTATATTTTTCAAACCCTCCGTTCTACACAGTGTAGTTGGAACACTCCGGTCTCTCAACATCAAATGAATGGTGTGCGAAATTGGCTCTTTAGCAAAAGTTGTCTTTAGACACAAGGCAAGTAGCGGGCCCGAAGTATATGCTTGCCAAGCGCGAAGACGTTAAACTAATTGGTGCGGGCACCAGGCCATTATATTTTTCAAACCCTCCGTTCTACACAGTGTAGTTGGAACACTCCGGTCTCTCAACATCAAATGAATGGTGTGCGAAATTGGCTCTTTAGCAAAAGTTGTCTTTAGACACAAGGCAAGTAGCGGGCCCGAAGTATATGCTTGCCAAGCGAGAAGACGTTAAATTAATTGGTGCGGGCACCAGACCGTTATATTTTTCAAACCCTCCGTTCTACACAGTGTAGTTGGAACACTCCGGTCTCTCAACATCAAATGAATGGTGTGCAAAATTGGCTCTTTAGCAAAAGTTGTCTTTAGACACAAGGCAAGTAGCGGGCCCGAAGTATATGCTTGCCAAGCGCGAAGACGTTAAACTAATTGGTGCGGGCACCAGGCCATTATATTTTTCAAACCCTCCGTTCTACACAGTGTAGTTGGAACACTCCGGTCTCTCAACATCAAATGAATGGTGTGCGAAATTGGCTCTTTAGCAAAAGTTGTCTTTAGACACAAGGCAAGTAGCGGGCCCGAAGTATATGCTTGCCAAGCGAGAAGACGTTAAATTAATTGGTGCGGGCACCAGACCGTTATATTTTTCAAACCCTCCGTTCTACACAGTGTAGTTGGAACACTCCGGTCTCTCAACATCAAATGAATGGTGTGCGAAATTGGCTCTTTAGCAAAAGTTGTCTTTAGACACAAGGCAAGTAGCGGGCCCGAAGTATATGCTTGCCAAGCGAGAAGACGTTAAATTAATTGGTGCGGGCACCAGACCGTTATATTTTTCAAACCCTCCGTTCTACACAGTGTAGTTGGAACACTCCGGTCTCTCAACATCAAATGAATGGTGTGCGAAATTGGCTCTTTAGCAAAAGTTGTCTTTAGACACAAGGCAAGTAGCGGGCCCGAAGTATATGCTTGCCAAGCGCGAAGACGTTAAACTAATTGGTGCGGGCACCAGGCCATTATATTTTTCAAACCCTCCGCTGGCTCTTTAGCAAAAGTTGTCTTTAGACACAAGGCAAGTAGCGGGCCCGAAGTATATGCTTGCCAAGCGAGAAGACGTTAAATTAATTGGTGCGGGCACCAGACGGTTATATTTTTCAAACCCTCCGTTCTACACCGTCACCAATGAACACTTTTCTTCACATCTTTCAAATCCTGATTTCGCCTCTTCACACCAGAACCGTCCAGTGTCAGAACCCCCCCTTGTGGCGCCCCACGTTGGCATCCGCCGACTTCCCTGACCGGTGGCATACTTAACGCCACGGTGATCACCCCACACCCCCCACCAGCACCGTCTCAGTAGAATTCGTCAGGCCCGGCGCGGACTTCTACCCGCCGGCCAGCCCAACTGGAATCTCGTGTCCCCAGGGTGGCAAGTTTGCACCCACTCCTTCCTTGGCCGATGCGAACTGTTACCGGCCGCAACCGCTGTCACCGACTGCAGCCTGGAGCTCTGACCGTCGTAGGTCCCTCTCCGGTCATCTCCCCCGTCCTCAACCCCTGGAGCTCTAGCCGTCGCAGGTCCCTCTCCGGCTATCTCCCACAGAACTCACTGTCCCATCCCCTGCTGCACTGAGCGAACCAGCCTCATCACTGACTTTACATCTCACTTCCACTACCACTGCTGCTGACAAGAAGATCTGATGAACTAGAATATTGTCTCTGTATAGTTGTATGATCGTTTGTATAGTTGTGCTGTCTAGATTGGAACTTTAAGTGTACTACATCTGTAATGGTTGTCGCGACTGAATTGAGACATTAATTCACTGTTTTGTTCGTTATACCTCCCCCCCCTAGTAAAAACCTATCACTTTTTTTGCGGTGGAGAGTGTGGAGGATAGAAAAATTGAAATGCTAGGTCCAGGCTTGAATTCACCGAATTGACCAGGGTAATGTTAATTGTAGGTGGTTGCGTACTCTTCTGACAATTAATTTTTCATTCGAATTGATTGAATAATTTTGTATTGATTGGGTATTTTTGTGGCGATTGATTTTTCATTGAATTGACCGAGTTAATGCTAATTTTGTGAGATTCAGTGTTTTTGTGACAACTAATTTTCCATGATACTGTTTGGTGACAATTAGCTTTTGTGGTCTCTCGCGTGTATATTGCTAGCTAAGTCTTCTAGATATTGTTTGAATACTTTGAAATTGGTGCATGTTCTTGTGGTCACTTTGAGTGTCGTCATGAATCTGCGGGTTTTATTTGAAGTTGTGTGCTGGACCGTATTTGTGCCTCTTGGAAAGTAATTTTGAAAAGAAAATTCATTTTGGAAATTTATGAGTCTGTTTACGAAAAGCTCAAAATTTCGGGCACTTATCTCCCCAGGAAACTAAGTGGGGTTAATGCGTCCAAGTTTGGGATTTTTGGGAGCCTCCTTCACCCCGAGAGCTGGGTTCATACGTCACAGATAAGTGACGTATGACGATACACACACTCACAAAACGCACTACACGAAAGGGAGCCGCAAGCTCCGCCTTACACGTCACGCACGCATGATTGACAGGTCTTCCCCAGAACCAAAATTTTCCCTAAATTTTCAAATCAGTCGTGGTTGTGCTGGCAAGCTGAACGGTTGACTCTTTTGCTCTTGCTTGATATTACTGGTTTGGATATTGGACCGAGGGCCCTACGTGGGAGATACCGGTCGTCACTTGGATTTTAGTTTGCGGTCGTGAGGACCTCTCTGCATTTTCTTATTTCTGAGCCAGCCACGACTCCCGTCTATTTTTACTGTTCTCATAACTTCTATTTGCTGTGACACCTTTATTCCCATTTGCCCTACGGAAGACCTGTCTTTGGATCAACACGACGCACTTGGAATTGGATTAGCCAGGTAGCTTGGATCTGTAAGTTGGAACAGTTAAGCGGAACTGAGAGTTCATGAGATTTTAGAAGGGATACTAAAACTTGAGGATACCTTGATGTCAACATTTGTAAATCTCTGTTTGACCATTACACTATCTGACTATCACTCTGTATTATGTGCTTGTCTGTCTTTTTCTGGTGAATCCATTATTAATCTGTAGATAATCATATTAACTGTAAATAATACCTATGAACATTGCCATTAAAACAATAATTTAATTTCGTTTATTTGATCATAGGGTATTACCTGCGCTTGAGCGAGTGATAGCGAGAAGAGAGATACTTAGCTTGTTTAAAATTAGGAAGTAACTGGGATCCGTAGAATACCTGGACTTATAGTTAGCTAGATTAAGATTGTGACCCCTGTGTGTGTGTGCCCTTAAATGACTAGGGAATACCAAGGAGAAAGCCAGTGCTAAACGTGAATCTTCATAGAGTTGCATCTAATTTCTAAGGAAAGGAGAATAAAAGCGACCCCCAAATACCCTTTTCTTTACATATATCTGTAATGGTTGTCGCGACTGAATTGAGACATTAATTCACTGTTTTGTTCGTTATACCTCCCCCCCCCCTAGTAAAAACCTATCACTTTTTTTGCGGTGGAGAGTGTGGAGGATAGAAAAATTGAAATGCTAGGTCCAGGCTTGAATTCACCGAATTGACCAGGGTAATGTTAATTGTAGGTGGTTGCGTACTCTTCTGACAATTAATTTTTCATTCGAATTGATTGAATAATTTTGTATTGATTGGGTATTTTTGTGGCGATTGATTTTTCATTGAATTGACCGAGTTAATGCTAATTTTGTGAGATTCAGTGTTTTTGTGACAACTAATTTTCCATGATACTGTTTGGTGACAATTAGCTTTTGTGGTCTCTCGCGTGTATATTGCTAGCTAAGTCTTCTAGATATTGTTTGAATACTTTGAAATTGGTGCATGTTCTTGTGGTCACTTTGAGTGTCGTCATGAATCTGCGGGTTTTATTTGAAGTTGTGTGCTGGACCGTATTTGTGCCTCTTGGAAAGTAATTTTGAAAAGAAAATTCATTTTGGAAATTTATGAGTCTGTTTACGAAAAGCTCAAAATTTCGGGCACTTATCTCCCCAGGAAACTAAGTGGGGTTAATGCGTCCAAGTTTGGGATTTTTGGGAGCCTCCTTCACCCCGAGAGCTGGGTTCATACGTCACAGATAAGTGACGTATGACGATACACACACTCACAAAACGCACTACACGAAAGGGAGCCGCAAGCTCCGCCTTACACGTCACGCACGCATGATTGACAGGTCTTCCCCAGAACCAAAATTTTCCCTAAATTTTCAAATCAGTCGTGGTTGTGCTGGCAAGCTGAACGGTTGACTCTTTTGCTCTTGCTTTATATTACTGGTTTGGATATTGGACCGAGGGCCCTACGTGGGAGATACCGGTCGTCACTTGGATTTTAGTTTGCGGTCGTGAGGACCTCTCTGCATTTTCTTATTTCTGAGCCAGCCACGACTCCCGTCTATTTTTACTGTTCTCATAACTTCTATTTGCTGTGACACCTTTATTCCCATTTGCCCTACGGAAGACCTGTCTTTGGATCAACACGACGCACTTGGAATTGGATTAGCCAGGTAGCTTGGATCTGTAAGTTGGAACAGTTAAGCGGAACTGAGAGTTCATGAGATTTTAGAAGGGATACTAAAACTTGAGGATACCTTGATGTCAACATTTGTAAATCTCTATTTGACCATTACACTATCTGACTATCACTCTGTATTATGTGCTTGTCTGTCTTTTTCTGGTGAATTCATTATTAATCTGTAGATAATCATATTAACTGTAAATAATACCTATGAACATTGCCATTAAAACAATAATTTAATTTCGTTTATTTGATCATAGGGTATTACCTGCGCTTGAGCGAGTGATAGCGAGAAGAGAGATACTTAGCTTGTTTAAAATTAGGAAGTAACTGGGATCCGTAGAATACCTGGACTTATAGTTAGCTAGATTAAGATTGTGACCCCTGTGTGTGTGTGCCCTTAAATGACTAGGGAATACCAAGGAGAAAGCCAGTGCTAAACGTGAATCTTCATAGAGTTGCATCTAATTTCTAAGGAAAGGAGAATAAAAGCGACCCCCAAATACCCTTTTCTTTACATATGAATATACCGGAACGATGAACGTGTTCAGCGACCTCGAAAACTCCTGCCGATGAAATTGAACAGTTGAAGACAAAAATGATATCTGTTCTCTGTTCTTGTTTACCTTTCATATCGCGACATGATATTATGAATGAGATGAAGGCTAATGAATGAAACGAACGAAATGAAAAGTGAGAAAGTGATAAGGGATAAGACTATAATCGGAAATAATTCTAATTGTTTACGTCAACAAGCTAATTTGCATGTTTGTATTTATGTCGGCTATCCTTGTTTACTGCAGTCAGTCGTCAGCTTAAGAGAATGTTAAAATTAAATTTCAAGCTTTAAAAGAGCCAAAGCTTGTTGTTCTATTGGAGGTTCCACCGAGATGTATTGAATTCTGGTCGAGACTGATCTCAGCTCCAGAAGTTTCTGTTAAGTAAATCTTTTTTTGACTGACCACCATCGTCTTCTTCGAAAACTTCGCTGATTGCGAAACAAGTTTGGTCTTTCAGCCTCGGCGGAATGGTTTTTTTCCCTTTTCAGATGTTTTTTCCCCATTATGCCATCCACGATCCTGTTTTCGTTTAACACCTCTATGACCTCTGGGTGGCAATTTCTTTGCGCCAACGGACATTCCCTGCAATGCCTACCGACTGCAATCTCGACTGATCTCCAATGCACTGGCACGATGCCATCAATGTGTATTCCCTAGGTTTAATCCTTAAGGATACCTCATTTTATGAGTTGTTGAGCAATGCTAACGGTCGGTTTTCTGTCCGTTGGGATATTGAACTTTCGTTGTGTCGTCTGATCGTCATTACTTCCATCGATTCCAATAGTACGCATCATACATTAACAAGGGTACTGATTCCTGAGGATCCTGTACCTGTTTTAGCCCAAATTTTACGTGCCCTTGTACCTTATCACAAATTTGGGGTGATGGTCCAAGCAGAAAAGTTTCTAGAAAAAGTGCAATTTTTCATTTTTAAGCGAATTTAGTGGTACATTAACTATTTTACAGCCATTCTTGAGCAAACAGTTGTTAGCTTTTTTGATTGTTCGATTTGTTTGGAAACTCTTAGAAATTTAAAACAATTTTGGCAAATTTAGCTATTTCGGGTTAAAATTTCCGTTACGTTTTAGTTTGACTTGCCTTTCCTGGCACTGTCCCCTTTCCGTTGGCCCTGATTTTGGTAGCCCTTGTACTGAACCTCCAATTTTTGATGGGTCCCGTAGCCCCCATACCCCCCTTGTTAAAATGTGCTACGTATTCCAAAACTGTATTGATTTTCTGTGACAGTCAATTCCGTGGTGGGAGGTAGGGAAAGTCTCTGGTGGTCTGTTCCACGATTTGGGCGCCTACTGTGGCTTCCCTTTATCATGAGTATCGCACGAGCCATCTCGTTTCGTCGTGTTCCACTGTGGCATCACTGTGGCCCTGGCGCCTCGATTTAGTCGGGCCAGTACTTGGGAGTTTTTAGAAAAATGTATCCGCGTTTGGATGGAAAGTCCATCCAAATCTGGGTCGGCTTCCCTTATGAGGTTCCTGGTGCAGCCTAAATCCCGTAGTCTTGTGGCGTTTATCAAGTCAAAAATTGATTCTCCTCGCATTCCTGTTTCGGACCGATTTTTCCAGTTCCGTTATCCATCTTTGGCGCTCCCTCGATCGCGTTTTCGACTGCCGACGCTTCCGTCTGAACCTTGCAGAGTTTCGGGAAACATGGAGTTTATGGTGCTCTGTCTTTCCTGAGCTCTATCCCGTGGAAGTTACGCTATCTGATATTTTATATCTAAAGGTGACCCGGTGTACAGATAAGATTTATCGGCATTTCATCATCGTGAAGTATGATCGATTTGGCCTATGTACATCTGGATCAGCATGGAGTTCCAACATACTCTCGTCTTGAAAAGGGGCGTGTGAAAACTAATTGATGCGTAACTAATTCTGTCCGATCTTGTATGATCATTTATGTCAAACTAATTTTCATATTTGTAATTCTGTATTTCTGATATTTCTGCCCCAAAAACCAAAAAATGACTGACACAAAAATTTTGAAATATTCCTGCAAGGAATAAATTGTTACATGTTTATGTTTTTGTGGTCGTAGATATTATTTTTTAACATTGCTTTCTCAATATTTGAAACTTCTTCACAGCAGCTTTTGTCATTGTTGATGCCAAGTTTGCTATTAATCGCCTAAATTTAGGGTGCAAGCATCCTTCAAAAATACCCTTACGAAGCTTAAAAACGCCCTCAAACACTTCATGAGGCTAGACCTGACTGATGTTCAAAAACTTCCACGAATGCAACCAACTTCCTAACTCTATGGGGTCCGGTTTGCTACCTGATCATATGGTGCGAAGCAAGATATGAATGTCTGTAGCCAATCAATCCTGAGTATATATTAGTTATTTCAGTGCTGGCGAGTCGAATTATAAACCCCATGGCGCTCAAACCTAACACTTTGGGTCAGGCTGAGGAAAAGTTTTCATAAATAAGTGAATAGTGGGAGTCCTAACTAGGCCGCCTACAAACTTTCACTTCTGCATCTAAATTAGTGTCAAGAAACAGGGGTTGATCTAAACTCAAACTTTGATTGCAACGGCAAGGCTTGACGACACCTACTGAGTAGGGGACGTTTCATGAATAAGAAATGTTGGGAGATACATGGTAGACTACAGAGTTGATCTAATCATAGTTCCTGCGATTTAACTGTACCAAGACACTACAGGATAACTAGTGCATTATGAAGGAATAATTAGTACTTATATGAGCACGTATAGAAAGGAATATGAATAGTGACATGAGGATTCCGAAAATATATAATGTTATGGGACTCTGATGAATATTGAAATTTGCTCGAATATGCCCAGTTCTGCCCAAAAATGAGAAGTGCTGACACGAAACAGAAACTGCCCCCCCGTTTTCACTGTTGAAACTCAGTTAAACCCTACCCGAGATGCCCATTCAACATCAAGTGAGCACGCGAAAAGACCGAACAATATGACACAGCTATCTAGAATTCTAGAAATCGATTCTATCACTTAGTACAATAGCAATTCCTAATTAAATCCCAATCGTATGCCAACTACATATATATACCTATATATACACCTATATATATATACTATATATATATATATATATATATATATATATATATATATATATATATATATATATATATATATATATATATATATATATATATATATATATATATATATGGCTTAAAACCTAATGTAGATTAACGGAAGAATTTTGTTTAGTATATATTGTAGGACTTCCAAATCATTGAGGAATTCATTTGGGTGAAGAATTATTGATGCCTCAGCCCACGACTGTCGATTCGTTGCATGCATGGGAGGACGGTACTTCGGAGAAATTAAGAGTAACATAAAAAAGGTAACAGAATGATATAGCTTCAAAGTCTATGCAATCGTCGTTTAAATGCTTACATAAATCTTGTTAAATTTTAAAATGATGAATCCAAGAGATGATGATGTAGTATGGCAGAATTGCCAAAAATAATACCAAAATAAAATAAAAAGAAATAAAGTGATAATCCTAAAGCAGAAGCTTGTGCTTAAATTTAATGGAAACATTTGAGAGACCCTCTGCTGATGGGGAGAAAGAGGGAAAGAAAAGGAGGGAAAACGAGCGGAAAGGAGGGGATGTTGAATTGGAAGAAAAGAAAGAGAATTGAATGTCAATAGTTGTTGGGTTGAGGACCCTAATTAACACCTGAGACCTGAGGTTCCAGGAAAAGAGATACACACTTTTTCAGGAACTGGGTCTCAGCCGGCGCCCCCCCCTTTCCAATCTAATTTTCCACAATTCTCTCACATTTCACATCTCCTTACGTCAATTCCTTTCTCCCTGGAAATTCTCACTATTCCGATACTTCCCTACTCCTTGGTGGTGTTGCGAAGGGGAGTGTCCCTTAAACTGGAAATAAATTGAAATCGAATTGTGGATGCACTACACTGCAAGCCGGCTTTTCCGGTTCCTGATTTTGGTAAAACCGAAAAATGTCAATTTTCGCATGAGACCGGAAATTTCGTGTCTCAAGCATAGGCAGTACCTGATCTTGCAGAAATAGTAGGCAAGTGGGAGACGGGGCGAATTGCCAATTTGGCGATGTCGTCCTCATGGGGTCTCGAAAGTAGAAACTGCTTCACCAAGGGGTCAGAAAATTGGCCAAAAAAAGTTTTATGACTAAAATTTCCCAAAAGTTGCCACTTTTTTCGGAATCACAGCTTTTTTGCTTTTTTGTTTTCCCCTAAAAACTCACTGCTTGCTTTAAAAATCGCTAAAATTTGCTTTTAAAAGTACGATTAGGAAATATCACTTCCATCGTGCAGCCAAATTTGCTTCCACAAGTACAAGTTCAGTGAAATTTGACCTTCCGTTCAGGTATGTAAGAATTCGGTATGGTACGTTTCCTATTACCATTTCCCTATTCCTATTATCCATTACCAAGAGTAACATATATTAAAGGTATGACAAACATCACATTCTATGCACTGCAGTAGTCACTCTGCACGCTAAAGGCTGACCATCCCCCTACCCCGCAAATGGGTCCCCCAGTAAATAAATAAATTCTCCCTCTATACCCGAACCCGAATAGTAATGGTCGAAGCAGACACAAAATTCGCTCACGAACTCACGAACAGATATATATATAGTATTTTGGAGGTTTAACACTGAATCATTCGCATGCTTTCGTTTTAGCTGAGAGGGGGGGGGTCGGCCGCTAGCGTTCAGAGGATGTATCATGCTTATAAATACATATACTATTGCCTATTGTCATACACTTATAATTATGCAAAACTTCAATATGCATATGAGTCTACCAATAGCAGGAAGAGAGCGCTACATCACATAGCACTTCATGAGAAGCCAAAAAGAGAAAAATAGGTATATACTCTAATGAAAGGTTTGCCTTTCCTGATCTATTTGCCAGTTTATTAATTTCATAACACCTAAGAGAAGGTGTAATTAGGAAAGCCTTAGCGCTTACCCTTAGTCATCCTACATAGGAAGAGTGCGAATCGCACTAATTTAAAGTCAAAGCAAAGTCTAAAGTGAAGCCTTGTCTGTGCGAAACAGGAACTGCGATTATCATTTGTACACATTCTAAAGCTATATTTCCGGACACCGTTATTCGAAACGACTGATTGAAAGTCATAAATGTTCACCCTAACGTCATCAGAGAACGCATGGCGCGAAACACGGATTCCAATACAGACTGGAATTCGAACTTAAGGTTTCTGGGGGGGTATTGCCATAGGTTCGCGCGATTCATACACATCGTCTAGTCATGTCAAGTCAAGTCAAGTCAAGTCATCGATTATGTCAAGTCTAGTTGTTAAATATTATCAGCAACACAGAAAGGTTGAAATTAGCGTAACAAACTAGTCTCAACGTCCGGGGATGTGGCTCAGTGGTAGAGCGATGGACTGAAGATCCAAAGTTCGGTGGTTCGATCCCGCCCTGGACACTTTTCTTCACACCTTTCAATCCTGATTTCAACCTTTCACATAGTAGCTAAACAAACAATATTTAATAGATTACGTCTGATTTGAACTGCGAGTTTTAGTCAGTTTCCGTACCGTCACTTGCTCGAAAATGTCAGTCAACCATCTACGTTCATTTGAGTTTATTTTATTTATTTAGCAATTACCTGGTTGCATGACCAGTGGGCTTCTTAATTTAATATAATATAATTTTAATAATTTAATTTAAATTAATTTAATTTAAAGCATAACTTTGCGTCAAAAGTGCCTCTAGCATTAATAACCACACACTGGTTCCGGGATAATTTTAGACTTTTCGGTAAATTATTCACACCCCCACAATTTGGAACAGGTACAAATGTAGGTATATTTAGAGCAAAACCGGTACAGGATCCCTGAAGAATCAGTGTCCTTGTAAATGTGTGCTCATACCTCTACAGGAGTGAGTGGTAAAAACGGATGCATAATAATGCATAATACATAAGAGTATGACAAGCATGCTGCCTCCGCGAAAATAGTAACATTCGCTGACATGTTTTAATACTAGTGACCTGGTGAATCTGTGGGTAAAAACAGACAGCACAGTACAGATACAGAAATGGTGTCTGAGCGTAGCGTAGGTGGTCCCACCTCAGGACTCATGAAACCGACTTGGATGCACGGGCGGGGAAGAAAATTAAGTGTCAAGGAAAAGGGGAAAAGGTTTGGTAGAGGGGAAAGCCAAAGGAGGGCGGTGGAAAAAACAACAATCAAGATTTGAGTAATAGAGTGTCTCTGTGAGTTAAGTCTCAGGTTGAACGGAAACGTGGATGATGTATGAGAGCTGGAACTCTGAAACACTAATGTCTTAGAGACTGGGATATTAATTGGACTGCCTTTGGTCGAAATGGAATTTTCCAACAGAGTTGCTCTCGCTCGCTCTCTGTCTATGTTAGCATTAGGGTTGAGATGTCACCTTGAATTAGGATTAAGTCAAATCCCCCTAAGGGGCGGAGTCCCCCCCCTCCTCTAAATTCTCATGCTTACAGATTGTAGGGACAAGTCTCTTTAATGCGACAAAAATTGATGTCAGTTTCAATTTTGTTTTTATTAAAAGATCTATGTACACCACTTTTCCAGGTTTCTCAAGGTCAACATAAAAATGGGAGGGTGCAAAACAAACGATGTATTCTGGGAGCTTGACTGAAAAACTGTTAATGCTGATTTCAGGTGAAAGAATGGGAAAATTATGTTTCTTGGAGAATTAGTATATCAAAAAATACTGTGCCAGCAATATTATTGTCCAATATTGCTAGAAAACTGTAAATTGGAAATAACTGAGAGTCCTTTCTGTACTGTGCTAGACTAAATAAAGAATGAAAGAAAGTTGCACACCATCAAGAGCTAAAAAAATGGGGAACCTGGTGAAACTCGAACCCGCGATCTTCTGCTTAACGCTTAGATGGACCAATCAACTCAGCCACAGGTGCTTCAGTAAAACTAGCGACGACTCCGGAGACGGTTCCGAATTCAGAGAACTTCTCTAAATTAGAGCATTAATGCGAGTTTCCTATATGTAAGGGAAAAGAATAACAATTTAGGCGCCTATATCGTGCAAGTACTAACTCAAACCGTCGTTCTTGGCACAAATTCTAGTCTCTGGAGAGAAATTAGGAAAAGTCGATTAGGTCCAACTAATTACAACATTTTAATTGGGCAGAAATCCAAAGCAAATTGCTCAATTTATGGTGTACCATAGAACCTGCCCTAGGCTGTGCTTATATTATAATGCGACTGATGTTTAGCTAAGAAATCGGGGAATGATCCAAAAGAAATAAAAGCTGCCAAATCTTAAGAGTTAGTCTGGTTCCTAAAGAAAAATTGAAAAATCGAAAATTAATTTTTTGGGTTGACGTTGTGGTCAAACGTATCGTCGTTATGTCAAAACTTTGTTAATTTACGCCTTCGGGCTAACTGATTTGTTGCTAGTTGCTAAGCACATACCTTTAGGATAATGCAGTGTTCTCCAAATCATGCCACGCTAACACCGATTTATACGTGTGCGTTTGGGTCGTCGTTTGTAGCTAAGTTGAGTAGTATTGAACTCAATAATTCCTACAGACAAATTCGTAGGCATGCAAGCAAGGAGAAAAGTATAACACGGGTTTGGGAAATGAATAAAACTATATAGGGTTACTTACTTAGACATTGCATGAAACGTTTTAAAACTCACAAGTAATAGCCAGATGTAGAGAACTAAATTGCTAAAAGTAATGTCGACTGAAGAGATTGAAGCACTAGGTACAGGTCCTGGTGGTTTAGACAAAAGAAATTAACGCGATTAACTTAATTCTGAGGATAAAACGCGGGACTTTTGAGGTTGCTGAACACGAATCTGAAGTCTGGTTTTTGCTAATCTCAGCAGAGTGAGTCAATAAAGCTGATTGTCGGGTTTTTTCAGCGACCTCGAATTTACTGCACATAGATCAGATATTACTGCACAAATACTATAAATTATTGCACAAATCTCTCGATTTACTGCATAAACACCTCAAACTGCTGCATATCTAAAACCCAGAGCCGCAAATAAGGATTTAGCTAAACCGTTAGACATAGACATGAGCAGGAGTGAAAGTTTTGGGTGGAGCTGAATCGGCGGCCGGTAGCCGTCGGAAAGACAGATCTTTTCGTTTTTTACCGGAAAACCGCAAAAAAACCGGACTCGGGGGTTCGCACCCCCCCCAGCACATTTGGCATCTAGAACCACGAAACGTATGCAGCAATCACTAGCTTGATATAAGCGTTAATGTTGCGACGTTTACCGTGCTGTTGGCTTCAAAAGTATAAAGCCAGTAAGAAGAAAAAATACTGAACTAAATTATTGTATTTTCTCACATAATCTGGTCTCAGACCATTATACTAATAAAAGCAAGTGCAGACTATACACAGCTAAATTCATGACTGTTATGTAACATGTAACACTTTTATCTAATCTATAAAAATCCATTCTTGTTTTCTAGGACGTTAACATCAAATTGCAAAACTTCGGCTTTGCTTCAGCTTTAAATCCAGCAGACTTAAACCAGACCGCTTAGAACTTAGACTAGTACAGCTAGTTAAAATTAACTCAATCCTTTTCGCACACAAGGTTCAAATTTCAACCGAGTTTCAACCAAAATTTGTTAACTCTAAAGTTAACGAACTTTGTTAACTGTTGTTATTTACTCTTGCTGTTCTTCAGTGTTAAACATACGAAAATGTCCGTGGATCATTTGTCCGTCTGATATTTTGAAAAAATCAAAAAACAAAAATCAAATATCAAACGGTTGTTTCCTGCGCGTTTGATTTTTGTTCTCTCTCAAAAATCAAAAATCAAGCAATTTTGGTTTGAAATTTGTTTTTCGGGCCAAATAACAAAAATCAAAAGCGTTGAAATCAAATTCTCGTCAGTTTTGTTTCCTGCTATCAGAATAACAAGAAACTAGTAATATTTCGATAAATCAAACAAACGAAAATCGAAAATCAAGCGCTTGTTTTCTGCGCGTTTGATTTTTGTTTTGTCCCAGAAATCAAAAATCAAACCGTTTGAGTTTGATTTTTGTTTTTCAGCTGTATAACAAAAATCAAAACGCAAAATTCAAATTTAGAGCATTAGTTCGTTTCCTGCTGCAGAGGTTTTATGTGGCCATATAAGTCTGTTATATTATATTGTCAGTGTACCCCGTGATCATTTGATTTTTCAAAAAAATAGAAAAACAAAAATCAAAAATCAACACTTTGATTTTTGATTTTTGATTTTTGTTCTTTCAGTGGAAATCGAATATCAACGCTTTGATATTTGATTTTTGATTTGTTATTAACAAAAACAAAAATCAAAAATCAAATATCAAGTTTTGAGAAGTCAGATGAAAATACTATGCGAATTTCCCAAATAAAAGAAAAATCAAACATCAAACGCTTGTTTCTTGATTTTTGACAATGTAACAAATATCAAAAATCAAATATGAAACGCTTGTTTTTTGATTTTTGACAATGTAACAAATATCAAAAATCAAATATCAAACGCTTGTATTTTGATTTTTGACAATGTAACAAATATCAAAAATCAAATATCAAACGCTTGTTTTTTGATTTTTGTTTCTGTGACATTTCATAAAATCCACAATACGGCTGCAAACTTCCGGCAGAGCCGGTAAAAACCGGTTATTTCCAGATGGATCAAGTTCTATACTGAGGTGGTGATTCCTTTTGGAGACATCAACTTTGAACCATTATTACTCATTCATTACTTTGAGTTAAGAAGCCATTCTTATCTCAAAATGCAGCTCAACATTCTCAACATTTTCATATTTTAATGAATACAATGAAACTAATTTTGGATTTTGAAAACCTTTTTAACGGATTTCTGAATAAGTGCTATTTTTCAGATTTTCGCAGACAGAAGTAAATTTTTTCTTGCAACATCAACTACACCATTCGATAAATTTTAGCATAGCTCTTCGCAACGAAGAGGAATTCCACAAAATTAAAAAAGGACCCCAACTATTTGATAGAGGTCCAAAATTTCTGAAAAATTGCACTTATATATTCAGAAATCCATTAAAACATTTTTCAAAATCTAAAATTAGTTTCATTGTATTCATTAAAAAAAGAAAATGTTGAACTACATTTTGAGATAAGAATGGTTTCTTAACTCAAAGTAATGAATGAGTAATAACGGTTCAAAGTTGATGTCTCCAAAAGGAATCACCACCTCAGTTTAAAACTTGATCCATCAAGAAATAACCGGTTTTTACCGGCTCTGCCAGCAGTTTGTAGCCGTATTGTGGATTTTATGAAATGTGACAAAAACAAAAATTAATAAAAAGCAAGTGTCTGATATTTGATTTTTGGTATTTGTTACATTGTCAAAAATCAAAAAACAAGCGTTTGATATTTGATTTTTGATATTTGTTACATTGCCAAAAATCAAAAAACAAGCGTTTGATGTTTGATTTTTCATTTATTTGGGAAATTCGTATAGTATTTTCATCTGACTTCTCAAAACTTGATATTTGATTTCTCATTTTAGTTTTTGTTAATAACAAATCAAAAATGAAATATCAAAGCGTTGATATTCGATTTCCACTGAAAGAACGAAAATCATAAATCAAAAATCAAAGTGATGATTTTTGATTTTTGTTTTTCTATTTTTCTGAAAAATCAAATGATCACGGGGTACACTGACATTATATACTCTTGTCATACATAGTCCTAACCAGACATTTCGCCAGGCCAGTGCTTAATCGATTTTTGTGGTTCTGCCTTGTGGGCAAATTGTGCAGAAAACATAGTGTGTGTTGCACTTAGTAATTACTGACTTGGTGGTGTCTCTGCAATAAAGGCGTCATCCAAGTATAGTTGTTCACTACACTTTGCTAACATGTCCGATTTCATTCCTGTTACGGTTTCCTTTAAGGTGGTGATTCCTTTTGGGCACATATTGTTGATTGACGGCGTAAACCAGGATGAAATTCAACGAAACATTCCAAAATAAGTTGTTTTAGCGTTCTAACACCCTCTGCGCAATCGCGCTTCAAAAATTCAACATTTGCGTTCAGGGCGGTTTTTGCCAATTTCTGAACGTTTGGCAGCAGCTGCATGGCTATGACTATATCCATTCGAAAGAACTCGTTAAACTCTACAATTTTGCTTTTGGAATCAACTTTCTAGCTTTTCCCTATCGTGAGATATAGCCAATTTTCTTATTTTGGCGTCAAAAACTTGTCCTTTCTGCAGAAATCAAATAATCCACTACTTCTTAAGCTACGAAAGCCGTAAAATTTAACTAAGGGTGTCGATTTAAAGGTCTCACAGGGGCCAATTATCGGAGGCATGACCATCTTACAATTGCTATCCCTTAGGCTGCTATCACAAAAAATGTAGTTTTTGCAAAAACACGACCAAATTTTTTCCAGCGATTGTGCAGAATTTAGTATGCAAGCTAGAGAGTTGCCACTTAGCAGATGTGTTCTACACAAAAATACCCCGGGACCCTTTTTTAGTTGCCCCGATAGCTGCTTTCTAACTGAAGTAATGGCTTGCCAAAGTAGTGAAAAGTAGGCAAAATCCAGGTTGCGCAGACATTTTAGTTTATTTCTCCATAACGAAGAGCGATATCACAATAACTAAAAAAGGGTCCCCAGCTATTTGATAGAGGTATCGAATGCTCTAACCGATGTCCTGCGAAAAAATTTACTTCAGTTTGCAAAAAATCTGAAAAATTATACTTCTTCTAAAATACAGGAAAAACATTTTGGAAAGCCAAACTTAGATTCATTGTACTCATTAAAACGAGAAAATGCTATGCAAGCTACATTTTGATATAAAGATGACTTCTTAACTCCGAATAATGAATGAATAATAGTGGTTCAAAGTTGATGTCTCCAAAAGGAATCACCACCTTAAGGAATTGGAATTAAAACTGAACAAAGCTAATATTTGCACTGCACTGCACAAATTTTGCGTATAGATATGAACACAGTACACAAATAGAGCTTCAATTTGCATACACACAATCCCTGCTGCTGCTTGAGAGTAGATCACACTTTTGGTCACCGCGTTGGCGTTTTGCCTAAAAATACACCATTTTCTCAAATTTTTGAATATAGTGGTCCATAAGTCGGGTGACAGCCGAGCTATCCTAACCAAATTCGGTGTGCCAATTTGCACATATGAAAGGAAGATGTGTGCTAAATTTCACTGCAATTGCTGTTGTTTAACTGTGGACGCATGCCTCAGTGCGATGTCGGATTGCTATAGTCAAAAAATGGCAAATTTTCAAATTTTTCAAATATAGCCAAATTTTATATCAAATTGAAGTTCTCGATGTCCTGAACATTTTATCTTCTTGCACCAAGTCTCTACAAAACCGTATGAGAAAGTTAGGGGGAGTTAAAGTTTGAAGTAAATTACAGTCGGAAGGAGCTTGAGCAAATCGTTCAAACACAGTTTCTCGCTCGGTGCTTGGCGTATCATTGTCATTTGCACTGCAATAAATAGCCCCAGATAGAGGCTTCAATTTGATCTATTGGACATGCCGTAGTCTTTTGTCATCCTATGTGCACACGACTTCGAAGCCCTCAGCGAGGCATAGTGGCGTAAATACTAAGTTGTAGGGATTTGAACTGCAATATCTCTTAACTGGATTGACCCTGGACTCTAAAAATTTGTCTTGTTTTTGGACACATATGGGGTATATTATACCCAAAAATGGGCGAAATCTGAGACTATAAAATTTGGTACCCGGCGACCCCCCCCTTAAGGGACGGGCTACGTGGTACAGAAACGGTACAGCATCGGAAACAGCTAGCTCCAGCTCCTTAGTATCCACTTTAGCGGGCTTAGAAATTCCATGGAATGTGCAGAACTTTCGAAGACTTCCTTCTGACAGTCCCTTTTGATTGGGATAAACTGATTTAAGGTAATCTGATAGCACAGGAATTGAGTAGCTTTCATTCTCCACCAAATCTCGAACAAATGAAGGATCCAACCAATCCATAGTAGCGACAAACAAAAGTATAATGCAGCAATCCAAGGAAAGATAAAGGACCAGAATTATTGATTTTTGCCCAGTGCTAGACTTGTTGCAAGCATCTATATATTTATCTCAATTTTCCGTCATAGCAGGAAACAAACTAATACTTTTAATTTGAATTTTGTGTTTTGATTTTTGTTATACAGCTGAAAAAACAAAAATCAAACTCAAACGGCTTGATTTTTGATTTTTGGGACAAAACAAAAATCAAACGCGCAGCAAACAAGCGCTTGATTTTTGATTTTTGTTTCTTTGGTTTTTGAAGATTTTAGGAGTTTCTTGTTATTCTGATAGCAGGAAACAAAGTTGGTGAGAATTTGATTTTAGTGCTTTTGATTTTTGTTATTTCGACCGAAAAACAAATCTCAAACCAAAATAGCTTGATTTTTGATTTTTGAGAGAGAACAAAAATCAAACGCGCAGGAAACAACCGTTTGATATTTGATTTTTGTTTTTTGATTTTTTCAAAATATCAGACGGACAAATGATCCACGGACACGAAAAACTGTCAGTGTATTTGATCATTTGATTTTTCGGAATGTTGAAAAATCAAAAAACAAAAATCAACGCGTTGATTTTTGATTTTTGTTTATTCAGAAAAATCAAAAATCAACAGTTTGATTTTTGATTTTTGTTTTTGCAGTAGAAAAACAAAAATCAACAATCAACAATCAATTTTTTCCCTTGGGTCGCTTCATTGAATTTTTTCTGAAAACAAAAAACAATCAACAAGCTTTTGTTTTTTGTTTTTTGCAGAAAAACAAAAATCAAAAATGAAGAAACAAGAGTTTGATTTTTGATTTTTGATTGCAAAACAAAAATCAAAAACAAGAAACAAGCGTTTGATTTTTGTTTTTCGATTTCAAAACAAAAATCAAAAAACAAGAAACAAGCGTTTGATTTTTTGTTTTCCAAACTAAAAACAAGATTTCGCAGATCGACTGATTTAAGCTACTCACCTCAAATTTAAGTATTTAATTAACTAATTAAGTAAATGCAGTTTTAACTAAATTAAAATTCTGGATGAAAACTTAGAATTTTGAAATGGGACTAGACCATGTTAAGCCGCCGACCAAGAATGGCCAACGGCCTGCCGGCCGGTGATTATTTTCAACGGCAGGCCGCCGGCCGGTTCAACCCGGCCGTTGTAAAACGCTGCCTGTGCCTGATGTACATACAAGTAGCGTGAAAAAGTTTAAATATATGCATATAATAAAGATATCAGAGTATTATTATGCAATTTTTAGATAACTCTACTGCCGTCCGTATTTCCCATTGCTCTATCTGAGCGCTCGTTCAACCTTCCCTATCTTTGCTGCAACCGTGCGTTTCTGCCTACTCGTCTAACCAGCAGACGTCATAGTTATCCACCAGCTTAGTCACTACTGTCAAGCGGGAGCGGCTGCATATGGCTGGTTGCTGGTACCAAGAGTACATCTGGTACGAATGTAGTTGCCTTGAGAGTGACTGCGATGCATTCTGTGCCAATAACAGCACGGTATTTTATTCGGGGATCAAGTTCTCTGTCCCTGATCTCCTCTACGCCTCTTGACTGCGGTCTGCAAGGAGGTCTACTGACAGGCCGCTCAGCGTGCACAAAGGTGGTGGGAGAAATGCAAAAATAATTAACTAATCAATTAATATTTAACTAATTAATATTTAATTAATTAATATTTAATTGATATTATTCAATATTTAATTAATCTTTAATTAAATTTAATTAATATTTAAATAAAACTAAATACGTTAAACCTGAAGAAAGTAGCTTAATTTATTCCACCTGCGAAATCTTGAATTTAGTTTTGGAAAACAAAAAACAAAAATCAAAAATCAAACGCTTGTTTCTTGGTTTTTTGATTTTTGTTTTGAAATCGAAAATCAAAAATTCAACGCTTGTTTCCTGTTTTTTGAGTTTTGTTTTGAAATCGAAAAACAAAAATCAAACGCTTGCTTCTTGTTTTTTGTTTTTCAAGAGAAGTTCAAAGCAATGACGGGTAACTTTGGATGTCCGTGGATCATTTGACCAATTGATTTTTTGTAAAAATCAAAATGTCAAATATCAAAAATCAAACGGTTGTTTCGTGCACGTTTGATTTTTGATTTGACTCAAAAAACAAAAATCAAAGATTTTCAGTTTGATTTTTGTTTTTCGGCTGCGAAAACAAAAATCAAACATCAAAAATCAAATTCTAAGCGCTCTTGTTTTCTGCTGTCACAAAAAAAGTGTAAAAGCTAAGAACTGTGGGAAATCAAACAAACAAAAATCAAAAAACAAACGTTTGTGTCCGTGTATCAAGTGGCCATTTGACATTTGAGTTCGCCCAAAATCAAAACTCAATCCAAATTTGTTGATTTTTGATTTTTATTCCAGTAACAAAACAAATAAACAGATTGCGCAGTTTTGATTTTTGATATTTTGCAGCTTTCAAAATCAAAAATCAAGCTGTACTCTGATTGGCTGGTATTTCTCAACTCTTACTGGCTGTTTTAAATGTCACGTGATTTTGATAAGTCCTAATGCTGCATGCTGATTTTCTCAAATTTATTGCAAAAATAGCGCCCTTATTCGCTATTTTAAAAATCACGGTATTTTGTGTCGAACTGCTGCGTGTTATTGAATTTGCTTCAGCGCTGCTGCATTAAAACGAACTGTATAAATAGAATTATGAATTATGGTTTGGTTTCCGGGTTTATCTAAAAAGCAAAACCTAACCACAAAGCTTTTACAATATCTTATAAATGTCTTAGAAGTATGTTAATAAACAAATTTTTGTGGGCCTGTTTTGATTATATACTTATATCATTATCATTAAATCATTATCCCAACAGCCCGTTCTTGGGGTAACCATTTTCCAGGCAAAATCTTAAAATATAACAATCGATCTGTGACCTCTGTTTACGACGTTGCTGGAACCAAGGGTTCCGGAGTGTTGAAAGGTCTTTAATGTTTCAAGAGGTTGCGTCATGAACTGAGTAACGTGAACAAGGACACACGGATCCAGCGTTTCAGGCTTCAAACAAAGCTTTGTAGTTTATGCCTGGAAAATTTTTAGTCTAAATTTGAGAGAAACCAGGTGGACTCCTTCTCATTATACCTAGATTAATTTTTTAGAAGTTTGCTTACCTACAATTACGTCATAATGACATTTGATGTGTCTGGTAAAATAGGTAATCAACATAGTCATAATCGTACTGGACAGAATGGCACGAAAAAAATTGCGAATCTTCTTTTTTCTGGTATAGATTCTTGCTTGAGGCTCTACATGAGGTTCTACGTCTTGACATGGGCGGAATGCCTCCACGAAAAAGGTTCTGACTGAATGCCGCTTTCCTTTCCTCATTTAGGATAGGTTTCTGTTTTTAGATAAACCCGGAAACCAATTCATAACTCATAATTCATAATTCCATTTATACAGTTCGTTATAATGCTGCAGCGCTGAAGCAACTTCAATAACACGCAGTAATTCGACACAAAATACCGTGATTTAAAATAGCTAATAAAATAGCTATTTTCGCAATAAATCTGAGCCAATCAGCATGCAGCATTAGGACTTATCAAAATCACGTGGCATTTAAAACAGCCAGTAAGAGTTGAGAAGTACCAGCCAATCAGAATACAGCTTGATTTTTGAGTTTGAAAGCTGCAAAATATCAAAAATCAAACGGCGCAGTCTATTTATTTGTTTTGTTACTGGAATAAAAATCAAAAATCAACAAATTTAGACTGAGTTTTGATTTTGGGTGAACTCAAATATCAAATGGCCACTTGATACACGGACACGTTTGTTTCCTGCACGTTTGATTTTTGTTTTTTTTCCTAACCAACAAAAATAATAAATAATAATCACAGGTTAATGCGGAGGGGTCTGGGGGGGTCCAAGCCCCCCAAGCCGGACAAGGTACAAGCCCTACCGCCGTTGGGGACAAGGGGTAACGAAAAAATGGCCAACGGGTAGGCAAAAATAGCCGGAAAAAATTATTTTTTACATTAAAAAACCAAAAATGTCTAATTTTTCTGGAAACTCGGACAAAATTTTGAAATTTTTTCTAAAAATTGAAGATTTCCTGCAAATTTTGATAATAAATTGCAAATTTTAATAAAATTAGCATTAATTATTCTAAAAATTCTACAAATCTATTCTTGAGGGAGAAGCCCCTCTGGAAATTTTTGTTTAAGGTACAAGCCCCCTCAAAATTTTCTGGGGACAAGCCCCCCAGGACCCAACCCTATGTTAATGTATGATAATAATAAATAATAAAATAATTTCAGATAATTCCAAAAGGAAGACGTTAATTGCTAATTGTTGTCTAATTTGGCAGCTGACCTTTGATTTGGCTAATGGACTCCAATCAGGGAGTCTTTCCCATTATCCCCCCACTGCTCCAAAGTAGTACCCAAGAAGCACAGTTTGATGGGTTGACTTGAAATTTGGTAGGAGTAGGTTTTCGAACCTGCTGATTTCAAAAATGGAAAAATTTTAAAATTTCATAAAATTTTCAAAAAATTTAAAAATTTTAGTTAGTAAGGGGGAACAAGGAGATAAAAACATTTTGTCCATAATTATGCTGAATACTTGCATACAGGGGTTTTCTGGGACGCTGATCACGATCTGAAATCAGTTTCTGAAATCATCGGTTTAGCTTTTCGTTAGCTCAGGATAAGCTTACATCTTAAGCTTACAATTTTAGCTTATCTTAAGCTAACAAAAAGCTGAATCGAAAAACTTATATCAGTTTCGTGAGATTCGGGCTTTGATTTTCAGTTTAGCTCAGTTTTTCTTAAGAAATAACCTTTATTTTGATTTTTGATTGTTTGCTTTTTGTTCTGAAGCTTCCAGATAAACACCGGCTTGCACCAACCAATATAAGCTCGAGGTTGAGATTACATCTAATAATAATGTAATCATTAGATTACATTAGATCTGCAAGAGCGTTGCACAAACAAAAGTTTGAGATTAACTCAACCTCGAGCTAATCTCGAGCGGCTAAATTTCAATCCTGGTCAAGAGAAGGTTTGACTCTATTTCTTACCAGTTTTACAGCAGAAAAACTGCATTGAACAACGCATATAATCTGAATTTTCAAACATGAATGCCCAGTTGCAATAAACTGAAACTGATAGCAATAACTCAGCAAAAATCAGGCAACAGGTAATTTCTAAATGTTATTTTCATTCTTACCATTCACATTATTCTTACGTATCGTAGAATTGAACTGTGCGGCAGCAGTCGTCATCGCACGCAACTGCAGACATTTGGAACCAATCACGATCCTCATTGTCAAGCGAGGATCAAAGACAATTTACTGCAATTATAATGTGTAAACAAAAAGTAGAATAGTTGAAAATTGCGGCTAGTATTTGATTAGCCCAATCACATAGCACGTGACTCTTTAACAACATTGCATTGGATAATCCACAAGATAGAGTTTAGCTAGAGTTTAGCTCCAGCTTGACTAATCTGTAAGAGAAATCAGTTGGTGCAAGAGATAACCTCGAGGTTGAAGTTAGAGATAAGCTCAAGCTTAAGCCTGGTTCATACTTGTCTCTGAGTCTCTGTCTTTATGTCCTTGTCTCTAAAACTCTGTCCTTTTGTCTCTAAGCTGATAGAGACAAGACATTCATACTTAAAAGGACAAAAAGACAGAGACTAGGTCATGTGACAACTAATTCAAATTCTATTGGCCACTGGGTTTAATCAAAAATGAGCAAAAAGTATTTCAATCGAAAAATATTAATATGTTATTATTGTTGTCCCATTAACCGCCGAAGTTCTATTATGTTGAAAATTGACTTTAAAATTAGTTATAAATGTAGTAAATTTTAAATATCCAACTTAACAGACATATCACGTGTTAGAATCTGCCATTTTGATTGGCTGCCGCTTAAGGACAGGCAGAAAAGTTGAGCATTGTTCGACTTCGCTTAGAGACTCTTAAGGACAGCTTAGAGACAAAAGGACAAAAAGACAGAGACAGGTATGAACCGGCTAAAGACAGAGACATAGAGACAGAGACCTAGAGACAGAGACTCAGAGACAAGTATGAACCGGGCTTTACCCGATCTAGAGTTCGAGATTAGCTCCAGCTCAACCTTGGGTTAATCTCGAAGTTGGTGCAAACGGCCGTAAAGAATCGCATTGAAACAGTTTGATTTTTGTTGGTTAGGAAAAACTAAAAATCAAACGTGCAGGAAACAAACGTTTGATTTTTGATTTTTGTTTGTTTGATTACCCACAGTTCTTAGCTTTTACACTTTTCTGTGACAGCAGAAAACAAGCGCGCTTAGAATTTGATTTTTGATGTTTGAATTATGTTTTTGTTGCTGAAAATCAAAAATCAAACTTAAAATCTTTGATTTTTGTTTTTTGAGTCAAAACAAAAATCAAACGTGCACGAAACAACCGTTTGATTTTTGATTTTTGATATTTTGATTTTTACAAAAAATCAATTGGTCAAATAATCCACGGACATTTGGAATAAGTTTGATTTTTGATTTTTGTTTATTTGCTGGAAAAAAACAAATAACAAGCTGTTGTTTTTTGTTTTTTCAGTGAAAACAAAAAACAAAAAACAAAAATCAACATTTTGTTTTTTGATTTTTGATTTTTACTATTTCCGAAAAATCAAATGATCGCACAGTATACTGACAAAAACGGTACAAATTTAGAAGTGTGTACTAACTTGTTCTGGCCGGCGGAAGACAGGTACAGGGCGTCTCCACGTACTGATCCGCCGTCTGAACGGAGGTCCGACGTTGGCACAGTTTTCGGGAGTTGGGCGAATTGGAAGCCTGGACATGGCGCTCCGGCTGATAGCCGGGCTTCCCGGAACTTCCACCCGACTCAGCGCTGGCGGGTGGCGGAGTTTGGCACTGGGGGGCCGTCGATTCTTGACTCAGTTTCTCCATGCTGGCATCGCGGATGGCATTCTGAAACAAGAATGAACTGAAAATGACAGTTTTGGCTTGACAGACTCTGCGAAAGTCGGCCCTTTTCTTGCCACATGAGCTGTTATATCTTGAAGGTTTGATGATTGAACTTTTCTTGCCAGGGGACCTGCTATGGATGAAATGACTCCCCTACTAATATATTAGAAAAATCTCGAAAGGTTGAAATCAGTGTAAAAAAACTGGTCCCACTGTGCTGCGGATTGTGGCTAAATGGTAGGATTCTCGACTACTGTGCGGAGAGCTGGTGGTTCGATTCCCTAGCTTTTTACTTTTCTTACATTCTTTCAAATTCGTGTAGGTCCTTTTGATAACAGCAAGAGTACATAATGTATAAGAGTGTGACAGCTGGCAGGGCGGTACTCTGTTATCAGCTGCAGATACATACTCTGCTGGCTACGGATTCCCACAAGTGTGTATGGTCACTTCAAGACATTCAAATGCTATCTTAGCGTTCTAAAGCTCGAAGCAGACACAAATTAGACGCACACAGGAATTGTGTTTTCGAGCTTTAACACATACAGATACGTCGAGTGAGCGTACAGAAACGTGCACTGGGTACTGATTTATGGGGGGTCACTAGGTACACGTTTGTGGGGGGTCAACCGTTAGCGTGAATAGCATGTGCACCTGCAACTTTGATCAGATAGCCTGCCACCTGACACACTCTTATATATTAAAAGTATATACTCTTAATAACAGTCCGAAAACTTCAAGCTTTCAACGCAAGTTGTCAGAAGATTCTCGAAAGTTTAGAAAAGTATAAACCACTAAATTGAATACAACTGACTCAATTGCAGGTTCCGACAAAAGTTCAATTTTATCCAAAACAAAGCTCGTTATCTACCTATAACAAAATCTGTACGAATGGAACATGTGGTCGGGAGAAATGCTACTCAAAGAGTTTGTCACAGTATCAAATTTATGGTAAAACTAGACAGTTGTTGAGCATCAATGGAAAGTTGCCTAAGCGAAGCCAATTAGATTACTGCCGATGCCGAGTCACCCCTGCAGAAAAAAGGTGACAAACAGAATTACTGAAACTCCCCTCCGAATCTAATTACAGGTGATTTCCTAGGTTAAAGTAATTCCCTCCCCCCCTACGGTGTATGTATTAACCATACAGGTTAGACGTAATATATTGTAATATTTCTATTGCCACCACTGTGAAAGCTCTTTTACTTGAGCCGTATCAGGTAATACGTTTGTGAGCTTAAAGCCAGATAAATTTTCATGAAAGAGTTAGAAGTGGGAATGGCCAGCTTGAGTGGGTTTAAAAAGCAAAAAGTTATTTTCAACTCTTCCGTTTCTTGAAAAGGTCCTAGGAAAGTGTTTCGAAAATGCTGATCAGACTGCAAATCTGGCAATGACAATTAACAGTACGCGTACAAAAAAGGAAGAGAAATAGGAGAGGAAGGGGAAGGGAAAGAGGAGAGAAGGAAGGGAGGGGGGAAGGGAAAAAAGAAAGAAGAGGGGGGGGGGGTAAGGTTCAACTCTCCAAATGGTACTACTTATGTAGACAGTAGACTATGATGAAAAATTTTATGCTAATATAAATAATAATAAGATAGCGAAGTAGCGAGAATGGGTACGGCTTTATAACTTTCGAAAGTATCATTTCTGTCACCGAGTTGACACCAATTAGTGCTCCTGCAGCAAGAACTTTCATGTGAATACTGAATACCATATTGGCCATATTGTATGAAATTCTCAAATCCTTATTTGGCCGATTTCGTTAGTTTTTGATGTACTTGAGGCTTTGTAACTCAAATGTGCATTTTGGTTACATTTCTACTCAACAAGAGCTTCCGATTGGTGGCCACATGAGCCCGATTCCACAAATTTCAATTTCAACTTTCAATTTGGCAACATCATCGTAAGCTATGCACTGCACACCAAATGCTACAGAACAAGCTATTATGCTTCAAAGCAAAGAACACTCTTACCTGAAACGTTCTGGTGATATCGTCAATCTTAATCTCCGGCTTAGGAGGCTTCGGCTTCGGTTTATCTTCTTCCACTGGTGAAATGTCCGCACTAGGACTGGGGGAACCCCGGAGATTTTTCCTGGACGTGGAACCCCGGAGATTGGGTGACCCGCCTGTCAGACCTAGGGACTCGATATGGGCCGAAGAACGGCGCATTTGCAGCGAAGCGGGGCTCGGCGCCACCAGAGTACTGCTGCTGCTCGTTCGTTTCGGCACGGGCGGCAAACGTCGGCTTCGCGGACTGGTCACTTTCCCACCATCGGTTTTGCCAGCAGCAGACTCGGTGGCGCCGGCATCGCGAGCCGCTGACGTCGCGGGTTTGACGCCCGTCAGCTCCGGGCTTGAGGGACGTCGGCCAACCGTCGACCGTTGGTCTTGGCCGTTCACTTCAGGCTGGTCAGGACCAGACCGATCGTCCAGAAGGTTAGGCGTTGACGGACGTCGACTCGTGGTTGGCGTCGGTGGGAGCAGACGCCGTGTCGGCGCCGCTACGTCTCCTAAGACGCAATGGGAGTGTCGCCGATTGCTGCAGTTGGCCGTGTCCGCTGGGCCAGCCGGACGGTCCAACAAACTGCCGGCTATGGCAGCGCTAATACGTCGCATGTCAGCTGATTCGGTCAACGAGGCGCTAGAGTCGTACGCGAGACCGCCGCGTATAGGATGACGCCGGGGTGGAGTGTTGGAGGCGCTGTGAGCTAGACGCGCGTCAGAGGATTTGGTACTTGACGCGGGGGAGTTGCCATAGCTTGACTCGGAGCTTTGACGCCGTAGACGTTCAGAATCCTTCCCGATCAACTGGGAGTGATAGTGTCGGGATTGCTAGAATAGAAAAAGAAATAGAAAAATACAGATTGGAATTCGAAAATCAGAAAGATTTAATGTGAACTAATTTTTAATTTTAATTTAAATTTTAATTAGGAATTAATTACTTGATTAAACTTCTTTCACACCCCTCACTACAGATTGCTTGGTTGTGGTTGGACCTAAAATGCTGGTGAGATGTTGTTTCAAGCCTTTATGAAAACTAGAGAAAATGAAAAGAGTCAATCCTCTTATAAGTTTACTCTAATTGCTTAAAAATTATGCCTTTAGCACTAGGCTGCCACCTGAAGGTTACAGGGTGATAGATAAGGAAAGATAAGTGACACTTATCCCTAAATTCACAGCCAAACACAGGGAGTGACAACTCCAATGTTGACATCTGAGGAAGGGGGGAATCTTTCGCTAAACCCTACACAGACATATCCAATATAAAGCCTCATGATTAAGATAAATACATACATACATAGTAGTTATTCATATCATATATCTATCATCAAGAGTAAATGAAAGGAAGAGTATGTTATACAAGATCTAACTAAAAATGTTTTAAAAACGCTTATTCTTTGTTCATGTTAGTTAATGCTAAGTAGTCGCATACATAACAGAGTACAATCGGCCCGTAAGATTCTCGGCACATTAAGGCCGAAATTTTTTGGGGGAGGGGTCACGGTTAATATATACTGATAACCATGTGTTTATATGCGTTTGAACAGATTGGCTAATCGCCTGTCTCATGTCAAAATTACGTGTATAAGCAAGGTGACCCCCCACCGAGTAGCGTTGTTAAGCGTGTATGTATATGCGTTTGATTGGCTACTGAGCTTCTGCTACTGAAATGCACTGAGGGTTGCGGTAGCTCAGTAGCCAATCAAATGCATTTCAGTTCAAATGCACATAAACACCCGCTTAACAACGCTAAGTTGCCCCTATTGGCAAGATAGCCTAAGTCTAAGCTTGCCAATAAGTAGGTTTGGACTAAATTCAGGCCAAAAACAAAAACAGCAGCTGATTTTTTTGTTCAGTAAATTTTTAGCATTCTTAAAGCTATCCTTAGAAAAAGAACATTGGGCTTGGAAACATTCTAATTCAGACGTTTCACTAAATTAGAGTATTCAGAGTTTACAAGCATTCTCAGAAAATTCTGTTTTCAGAAAAAAAGGTCAAAGCTTCAATCAGAAAAAACTTTGAATTGAAAAAAGTTGAGACGGGGACACAATGAGGGGATAGCTTCTTTTGCAGAAACGTAGTGGAAACTGAGATCTATGCAAAAAGCTGTGTACTAAGTCGGATTAAAAGGGGGGGGGGCTAGTCGGGTCTAGCAAATTAAAACTGATAAAATCCAGCTTAATTAGATATGTCAGAACGGGAAATCTATGGCGTGCATCATTTGACACTTTCTCAAAACTCCGGCCATAAAATCTCCCCTCCAATTGCTTAGAGAACAAACTTGGAAAACATTGCGGGGGTGGGTGTGCGAAATCTTAGCATCAGTTTTAAACTTAGTAGAATTAGTAAAATTAAAATTTGTTATTTTTAGAAATGGAGAGTCTGGTTTCTCACCACTGTCTCATTTTCATTTGTGAACAGGTTGCGACACAATAAAGCGAAATTATGTGGGGATTAAGATTCAGCTATTTTTAGGGTTCTGTAAATGACATGAACAAAAGCTTTTCCAGAACATACAGGCTGTAATCTTGAATATTTCCAAGAGATTGTTGCTAGTTTTCTCGGGGAGGTTTCAGCTTCACTATATTCAGAAACTGTTCTGACGCAACAAAATATGTGTTAAACTCAGCGCTGCGTTAACGTGTTAGTATGTGTTAGTCATATGAATGAAAACTTGAGAATGTTGTGTTTAACTCTACTCCTACTCCTTTACTCGTCAAGCACGGATCCGACTGACGATGCTAACTGAATAACTAGCTCAAGACCTATGACGTGACAACTGTTATACATGTTCTACAAAAGAATAACTACAGTATGTGATCAAACCTAAGATACCACAGAGTAGCAGCAAACAGTAAAGTCTGGTTCACACTGCTGTTTTATGTCTTATGTCTTTTGTGTGATGTCTTGTTTTATATTTTATGTTTTAGACAGAACCATTCACACTGCTGTCTTGTCTTAGGCAGCACATTTGATCCTTTCAACCAATCGACTTGACAATGACTAGACTAGCTACAATGTGATTGGTTTATCTCATAAGACATACGACAGAAGTTGAGTCTAGTCCAAGTCTGTCTTATTAGACAAAAAGACATAAGACATAAGACACCAGTGTGGCTTTAGAACTCTGGACAAATCCAGTTGAATGATAATGAAATGAAATCTATTTATAATCTGCAATGTCGAACATTTAGTTGCTGAATACCTCTGTGATCAATTTGGACAGACCTTTGGAAAGAGTGACATAGCGCATGGGAACATTTATTTTTATCGAAAGTAACACAATTTGTTAATCTAAGTAGTATTGGCTAGGAATAATCGGAAAAGATGGGAAAAGAATCGCCTCGGCTATTTTTCAATGCAAAATTAAATATGTACTGATTGTCTCAGAAAAAGTACTCTACTCGAGAGTCTGCAGACACTTCCCCACAATGGCTTACAATTACATCGTTTACATGGATTTCAACTTTGACAAACTAACTGTCTAACAATGTGGCAGAGTACATCCATAAAGTTGTTTTTATCTCTAAAAATTGAGACAAGATTAATAACTGAAAAGACCTGGTGTATGACTGGGCACTTTCGAGATAATTACTAATTAATAATAATTGATTTAATTTACTTAATGTTTAATGAATGTTTTAGCCATTTTCTGGAAATTGCAAAGGAAGCTGGAAAGTAGGATCAGTAAAAGTAGAATTTGTTTTCTAGAAATGGTAAATTCTATTTTCGCTACTTTCTACAATTTAGGTTGTTCTACTGTTGGAACAGACAGTATACGTATGTGGAAAATGGCTCGAGGCTTGAGTGAATTTGATTCTTAGACAGTAACCTCAAACGAAGCTAGGGAAGTAGTCTGGAAGTTATACAAATTCGGAGGATGAAACTAGATAACTGTTCTGTCTAAGTAACTTGATAATGATTTCGTAATTCCAGCTGCGAGTAGACAAGCGTATATTAGCGTCTCTATCCGTTTGTAAGCGTGAGTTCGCTTTTAAACTGCTAAAACGGCGTGCGTGTGAGTTGAAGACAATAAAGCCACCTTTAATCTAGTTACTAGATTAAAATTTAATTCAAAATAAATAAATCTAGATATCTAACAGTCTTTTCGCAAAAGAGTAACGTGGAGCACAATAGACTAGAGTAGAATACAGTTAAAATTAAATTTTTAATCTCTTTTATCTCCAGCTAAGCTAGACTTTCTTTTAATTCTTTCATGAAGAAGATCGCCTTAAATTTCTCTAGTTTAACAGTTTAACTCTTTCGCGAAAACGCACCGAAATAAGTATAAAGGCAATGTGACGGAAACCTAAAGACAGGCATATTGAATTACATATAACACTGGCTGTCAAATTCTATACCAATTATGAAAATTAGAATATATGTGCTTTCACCTCTGAATAAAGGTAAAGGTAAGCAAAAGTTGACCTTTTCTATTCACATTATGCCATCATTCTGAGTTCATAGAAAAAAACTGTTACAACCCACAGGGCGTTATAAAACGTTAAGAGGCTAGTGAAAACAAAGGCTTTACAACACAAAGCCTAAGCCTAACTAATATTTAAGACATTTATTTTTAATTTTTAGGCTGATTTTGTTCTTAATTTGATTACTACATTTGCTCTCAGATTTAATACGAGTAAATCATCTAGTTTCAGCTGGCCTAAACTGCTCTCAATATGAACTGGAAATAGCAGTTGAACAGTTTCGAAACCGGAGGGTTTTAACATTTTAATTGCGGATGGACCCAGAAAGCCCATTCCTGTACTACTGTTTTCCCCATAGGATAGATTTAAGCCATTTTCTATTCAGAGAAAAACGGGATTCACTTAGATTACTTCTCTCTCTCTCTCTCTCTCTCTCTCTTGCTGGGTAGTTTGTGTAAATTGTTGACAGACAAATTCTGCTTACATACCTATCGTTTGCAGAGCTAGAAAACTAATTTGTATGCTGGAAATAGGATAAACAGTGTTTGAAACAGAGTTAGCTGGAAATCCTTTCAGGCCAGTATATAAATTTCGAGCAGGGAAACGCTTGAAATCAGAGGGGCTTTATATTAACGACCCATTTTAGCATACAGATTTCTGCCCAGCTTAATCCGATCAGAGAGATTTAAAGAAGCATTCGTTGTTTCCATTAATCCATCTTGATTTTACTGGTCCAAGTCTTATCCTGGATTAAATCATTAATCGAGAGATTAATAAATACTATTAATTGATTAATTTGTGGGCTAACTCTATGTGTTAGAGACAGTGGTGTTCTTGGTTTTATTCTTAGATGGAAATGTTGCAGTGGAAACTACAGGAATCGATTTTGTTGATGATGATAGAATTGAAGGAAATAGCTGTCGCCCGAAAATTCGGGCCTGAGGTGGGGATAGAACCCACAACCGTTGACTTTCTAGGCCAACACTCTACCGATTCAGCTACCCAGGTACAATCGAACCAAGCTTAAGTTTGAATTCGTTCCCAAACTGCAGTGTCGTTCTTCAGAATGGATGAATGGAATACAAAGGTTTTGCAATCAGACAAGCCTTCTGTAATTTAAGTTTTGCGATATATCAGAATCCACCCACGTAGGTATATTCTATTTCTGAACTGAACAGCTCAGTGTATTTACTCACAAGAAGATGAAAGACAGAAAAGTGTGGAACAAGTTTGAGAACTGGCTGGAAAAGTGGGAATTAGGTAATGAATTGACATGATTAGTGAGAGAGAAGCCTAGCCGATGTCTTAGTTGAGTTCAACTGGAAAAGTAGACAGTAGAAGTACAGAAGAACCATGAAATTAATCAGCCTTTCACCAACACCTGCCCAGCACCTAAAGTAAGAAAAGGCAGGGAGGGGGATTCTTACAGAGGAAAATGTTGATTCATAAGGAACTGGCGCCCGTTGGCTCTCTCCTGTTTCGGACAAAGTTTGGTTTAGTGACTGCAAGGCAGGGCAATTTTCGTTATTTCCTTATGATTAATGACTTGTAGCCTTTGTCGATCCGACTGCCAGCCTGCGTTTACTTCATCTTCTTGTTGTGGAGGAGAAAGTTAAGCACTACGCTTGCTCCCTCTTTCTTGAGTTGGCTAATGGGAAGGTAAAAAGGAATTTTTAGGAAAACTTCGGGCCTTATGTGGATCGAATCCCCAACCCTTTGTTTAGTACAGCCAAGAGTACATAATAATAAGAGTATGCCACTAGGCGAGCTCTATGTTATCAGAGCAAAAACTATGCTCTGCTCGCTAACGGCCCACCCCCCCCCCCCCCAACAAAAAAAATAACCCCCACAATTAAAATTTTTGTGCGCTATGTTTGGTTTGTTAAGCCATCAGAAAAATTCGCGCACACACTGCTTGTGTTTTTGAGCTTAAGCACATAAACATAGAGCGAGTGAGCGTACCCCCGTTTCGACTAGGTACTGATTTGGGGGGGGGAGTAATAGGGGGCGGGGGGGGGTGGGCCGTTAGTGTGGGAGTACAGAGCATAGTTTTGTGGTCCCCAAGACTCTTATTATATTGACTCTTGGTACAGCTAAATAAGCTACAGCAGCTAATCAAAGCTGAAGTTTGAATTCGAACCCAAACTGTAGTGACAGCTTTTCAAAGAAATTTATATTCTGATTTCTGATATTTGATAGTAATATTGATCAATATTGTACCATAATTTGCTGTGATACTAGTTTTTGTAATTTAAATTTAATTTAGTCTAATAATTTGAGTGCTATGTTTACGCGGGAAAATGGAGTAAGCCAGCCCATGTTTATGGGCTCACCCTCGTTTAAAGAAAACATGAGACGCCAATAGGTCACCTGTTTTCCCAGCGCACACCGAGAAAGCTTTCAATTAAATTAACTTTGACACTCATCACCTACAGTTACCTAGAAAACTAGCAAAACTAAAATTGTCAACCGTAAACCTACCTTCACCGTCTCAATGAGCTCTACCTTAATACGGAATTCAAGATTTCAGGGGTATTGTTTCGTTTGCCAGCTAACCGCTCAAACTATTTAAAACTGCTAAGTGAGCTAAGAATAAGAAAGAAACAAGTCATGTATACCACCGAAGGTCAGAAATATTCGATTACGGACTCTTTGAAGCAGGAATGGATGTTAGAGGAGGATGTTAGAATGCTAAAAGAAATTTTTTGGAAAGTTTCATACTATTTCATCTTGATTTCGCCTGTCAACCAACAGTACGTGCCCAAAAGAAATCACCACCTCAGGAAACATGCTAGATACCGGAGTGGGAGGAGCAGCTCAAAAAGAATCCGAAGACCGAAACCTTTTTTCTCTCAGATTTTACTGTAAGGTCCATAGGAATTTTAGGGGAAGACAAACACGAATCCAATGTCTTTTAACCGATCAACTTTTCGTTAACTCACACTAAGCGTATATGGCTTATTCTGAGCTAAAAGAAGAGTTGGACATGAAGTGGTGATTCCTTTTGGGCACATACTGTCGGCTGAGGGCTCTAATCGAGTTGAGAACTGACGAAACTTGCAAAATAAGTTCTTTTAGAATTTCAAAGACACTACTCTTATTCCCGTTCAAAAGCTCGGCATTTCTGTTCAGAGCAGTTTACCCCATGTTTGGCAGTTGTGCAGCAGCTTACATAGCTATAGCTATAATCATTCGAAAGATCATCGTTGATATTTTTGCTTATAAAAGCATTTTTTTACATTTTCCTGCTGCGCCTGGGCGCAGCAGGTCTACTATAATCGGTTTTAAGGGGCATTCACACGTACGTAATGATATTCATGAGCTCTGCTATCAAATGCACATGTTACGCCTTCGAAATTCTATGACACGGATTTATGCAAATTAAGTTTTTGCAAAAGAACGATGTGACTATACTGCTTTATGCCAAAAGATTGGGGTTGTCTCTGCGCACATGACTGTGACGTTGAGTAAGTCCGGAATTTTAGAAAGAAAGTTTCGGAAGTTTTCTTTTTCCAGTAGAAACTACAGGAATCTTGTAGCTCTTGTAGATGATAAATACAAAATATTTTATAAAAAATACAGGTCGTGTTGCAATTTCTACTTTACGTTGTTGGTAGCTTGCACTGGATATACTTTGGCACAATTGATTACAAGTTTGGCTAATGTTTACCTCAAAAGAAAACTGCCTATATAAGGGAGACACTGATCATAGGTTCTGCTTGACCACTGAAACTTCTACAAATTTTTCAAAGTTTCAGTCTTTCAACACCCTGTGAGTAATTTTTTACAATGACCGCTCGATGTCGAAAACAGCTTAGGATCGGCCGACCCTCCGGCAGCTGTCCAACTTTTACATAAATGCAAGTAATTGCAATGAAAACTATAGGTTTGTCTTGCAAAAGGTACATACAAGTTTGATGTCTCGGTCAGGATTGTCTAAAAAGTCGAAAAACTACAGTTTCTTTAGTATTCGCTACAGGAAACTCTTGTGATTTTTACTATTAGAGAGACCATTTTGAGAGGTATTTGGAAAACTTACAAAAGTTACTTTGTGCAAAATCACAAAATTCCTGTGATTTCTACACGAGTCGTTTTAAGAGTGCAGGTACACTTTTCTTAAGGTTGTTTATATGCTCGCACCAGGACTATATTTACGGTAAATATGGCCAACGCCAGCTCATTTTGCATAAATCTCTTGCTTGTTCCATAGTAAGATTATCTTTTAAGATATAGCTAGTTTACTTGTATTGGCGTCGCAACTTGTCGTTTTTGCAGAAATCAAATAATCCATCATTTTATGAGCTAGGCAATCCGTAAAACTAAACTGAGTGTTTCGATTTCAAGGTCTCGTGAAGATCAATTATCCCTAGCATGATAATCATCCAACTACTATCCCGTAGGCTGCTATCATAAAAATGTTGTTTTTGCTAAAACACGACCAAATTTTTCCAGCGATTGCGGAACTTTCATAACACGAGCCACAGGGTTGCCACTTAGCAGAAGTGTTTTACACAAAAACATCCCGGGACCCCGAATGATGAACCGATGTTTCACGAAAACATTTGAGCCAGTCCTCAAAAATCTGGAAAATTACACTTTCTCTTAAATGCAGTAAAAAAACTTTTGAGAAAGCAAAAGATTAAAGTTGATATAAAAATTTTGTAGGCAGCAGAATTTCTTGCCATTTGGCATAAATGAGTACTCCTATAAGGCCTCTGTATACGCCAAATTTCAGCCTTAGTAGTAAAATTTTCCTTTCGTTACCCAAAAATTTCTAAATTTTTGCCGAAACTTCAGCTTTGAAGAGTAATTCCCTTGGATGCAGATAAAATACAGACGTCTAGTATTATTTTGCAAATAGGGGCACATGTGTCAAATCACATTGGCAAATGGCAACCTTGAAGCTAAGGTTTTGCAGCCAGTAGAGATTTTTAATTAATTATGTTGGTAGTTGTGAAAAGGGGGGGGGGTTGGGCACATAAACGCGACGGCTGCATATGGCTGGAAGGCAGCTAGGATATCAGTATCCGATATTTTTTGACCACATCCATGCTCTATATCTTCGCCAAAAAGTAGGCCAATCGGACAAAGTCGGGGGAAAGTCGATTTTAGTCCCCCCCCCCTTAAAGCTATTTTCTCAGAGTACTGCAGTGCAACCGCGAAATTCCCTGTATACAAGTTTTGCCGCAAAGTCGAAAGCAAAAATGTTTTAGCGCTACTTGCTATGCAAAAAAATTACTTTGGGAAATCGTAAAAATCTGTGATACATGGACTCATATTCCTTGTCAACT
>JASAND010008627.1:0-21618 GCA_030248195.1 Trissonchulus latispiculum
GTACTTCGTTCAGTTACGTATTGTGTGTGTGTGTGTGTGTGTGTGTGTGTGTGTGTGTGTGTGTATACAGTGTTTTAAATGTCTTTCAGATCCTCCACCCATGTGTTGCAGAGCAATCATCGGTTAAAAATTTTTGGCCCCTGATTGACAAAATCATTTACTTGACCAGAACAGAACCAGACCAGACTAATTTAGTGTATGTACAGGGCTCTAATTAATACAAGTTGTTCACCTTTCGAAACTCTTTAACTTGGGTATAAACTTACTTATGTTCGTGGTCTACACTGGTACCAATTCCGACTAAACCTGCTTTCAGCAATTAAGTACTTGGGTATAAACTTACTTAATATGTTCGTGGTCTACACTGGTACCAATTCGACAAAACCTGTTTTCAGCAATTAAGTCAAAAACAACCAATTTTCGAATGAAAATTCTTCATAACTTCACTGCTCTAAAACGATGATAACTACAGACTATGTCTAAAAGCAAAGTTGTAGAGCACACTGGCTTTTTCCTGGCCAAAAATTTCTGGAGGGGCAGTCTGAGGGGCACGCTTCAGGTCTGGAGGGGGCGCAGATTTCTGGGGGAACGAAAATTGTTTCAAAAAACGCTTAAAAATACATATGTAAACTAGTGGCCGACTAGTTTAAAGTTTCGTCCCTAATTACGTCAACTCTAACCGTACCTTCGGGTATAAATTGTCCAGATAAATTGTCCACTTGTCCTAAGGCCTGTCCGTGGCCGGCGTTACACGATCGTCCTTTAAAATTGTCCGCAAATGTCCACAGCGCAGTCCGTGCGCAAACAGATACGTCTTAGCCCTAGCTTAACTGCTCGGCAGTTAGCACAATAGGTCTGAGTTTGACTTAAAGGTAGACTGAAATTCGTAGGCGCTCGGCGCTTCAACTAACCGACCTACTTTATTGAAATTCAATTCAAGACTAACTGGCAAAAGGCAAGCTTTACAAAACTGCAAAAGTCACCCCAAAAATGTTGTGACTAAGTTAAAGTTAAAGGATATGTTATGGCTCCAACGCCAGGCTAGAGAAAGTGCAAAGTTTATATTAGACGTAGGTAGACAGGATAAAAGAGAAAAGGAAAGGTCAAAGACAGCCGGCAAATGCAATAACAAATTGAGAGAAAGAAAGAAAGAAATTACTTTAACATAAGCGTAGTTATATAAGATTACTGTAGATGTGCCCAGATAGATGCAGTATAGGAAATTAGGATTACGGTAGTTAGACTTAGGTAGAGAAGTTAAGAGAAATTAAGTATCATGAGGGTGCGCGGAGCGCCCCTCATAATATGAGCTATAAAGGCACTTTGCGGATTAGGGAAACTGTTAATTAGCCATAACTCATTAACGGTAGGGAGTTGAGAGCTAAAGTTTACATTTTTGAAATCTCCAGGCCAAGAGCTTTCGAATGATACCAAACTTGTCCGGAAAAAATGAACTTTGAAAAAATCGACTTTTTGATACAAGTTTAAAAGTGGGGTTTTTTTCTCTGTATCGACCACTTTTATAGGGCGATTTTTGCGCACACCGATTTTTCAAACGGCCCATAGGAAAAATTTTTCTATACTAATTTTTGGTTATCTAGGTTATGGTCCAGATCAAGTTTATGTTTGATTTCCGAATTTCGCTCTGGGTCGATTTTTACAGATGGTCAAAAATGGAAAAATCGACGTTTGGACTTTTTTTTTCGAGGTCCCAACACAGAAAATTGTCAAAAAGTCGTCTAAAATAGCGTTTTTTGGCCATTTGGTGGTGCCCATATATAGTAAATCCGGGTCGCTGAACACGATGAGCATACTGCCGAAACCGCCCGAAGTGACCACTGGTCAGCATGGCCCCGTGGCACCTCGCCCAGGGTCAAAGTTAGGGTCAAAGTTTGGAAAAGTCACTAAAACAGCGTTTTTCGGGGTTTTGGTTGGGGGCATATATAGTAAATCGACTACGCTCGTTTCATGAGCATATTTTCAGAACCGACGGAAGTGACCACTGGTCACTATGGCCTTGGTGGCCTATTGACCAGTGGTCAAACCCCCAAAAACAGCGTTTTTAGAGGTTTTTGTTGGGGGCATATATAGTTAATCGACTACGCTCGTTTCAATGAGCATATTTTCAGACCCGACGGAAGTGACCACTGGTCACTATGGCCTAGGTGGCCTATTGACCAGTGGTCAAACCTCCTAAAACAGCGTTTTTCGGGATTTTGGTTGGGGGTATATATAGTAAATCGTCTACGCTCGTTTCAATGAGCATATTTTCAGAACCGACGGAAGTGACCACTGGTCACTATGGTCTAGGTGGCCTATTGACCAGTGGTCAAACCCCCGAAGACAGTGGTCATTGTTTGAAATAGAGAATCTTCTGGGAGTAATAAATTGCAGACTACTTCTGCCTAAGAGCAGCGCTCCCAAAAATTGGAAGAAGGAAAAGTAGGAAAAATCAGTGTTTTTTATTTGCTCAAACACTTTTGCGCTCTTCTGCGCGCTGCCTCTAAATTTTTTGCGCAATTCGTTAATAAGCTGCGCATAGCCGAAAATACATACTATAATTTAGTTTAAATTACGATTACGTATATATTTGCAATTGAATGACATTTTTAGAATATTCAGAACGACAGCTTATGTCTTACATCAAATATACTAGAAACTGAATAGCTTGGTTGGCGCATATATAAATAAACAAGCCATACAAGGGAATCGGAGCCCTCAGAAGCTGCCAAATTCTATAAAAATACCAAAAAGCCCACTACCCACCCAAAGCAGAAAGTTGAGAAATAAAGGCAACAGAAAAAGTGATTAGTGTACTCAAATATATATATACTCAAAGAATTATATGAGAATATGAATTTGCAATGAGCAGCATACCCTAGTCATAAGTTATGTTCGATTTCAAAAGATAATAGCTATGACTGCAGGTACTGTGTCTGTGGTGCCTCTAAGAAAAATTAAAAAGGTTTTGTAAATTTGTAAAATTGACACCTACGAGCAAATTTTATGAACATTTTCAGTGAATAATCTTAGTAATTTCTTTTTTCTGACTCTGGAAAAACTGCGCAGGCGTGCGCACAAGCCCAAAATTTTTTGCTCATTTCAGGAAAAAAGTGTGTCATTGCGCACTTTTTTGAGCAAATAAAAAACACAGGGAAAAATGCTCCTTGCAGTCGCATGTAAAATGCAATATGAGCTATGATGGTCAACATTTAAATATGTCAAGGACAAGATTTAAAACGTCTAATATGAGCCAGCATCTAAATCGGTAAAGGACAAGCTGTAACTGGCTAATATGAGCCGCCACGTTTCTCTTGGGCTCATATTGACGCGAGGATACTAAGTTGAGTTAACTATTTTTCACTTTTCAAATTCGCATGTACACGTAATTGTCATGACATACGTCTGGTCTTGATACAATTATTAAAGTCAAGTGGGTAAGCAAACATCAAAGTTTTACACATCAGCTGTGTATTTTATTGTATAAGTGCTTTGTACAGTAAGCCGTTACTGAGACTTGAAGAATACCGGTTTACTGGAGCTTTATGCATTTGTATCTAGTTTGCAGTGTGTGTCTATGATTTAGAAAACTGGTATATACCAAATGTATATGCCACTTAATTCAGCTTTAAAGGGGAGAACTTTAGCTGCTTAAAGTGTTCACATATATACCTTAAATACGGTGTTTGAGCTAGTGAAATTAGATTCAGACAGGATACCTTAACCAAGCATTATATGAAGCAAGGCCGCACCCAGGGGGGTGTTCAAGGGGTCTAGACCCCCCCTTTTGGGATGACTAAATGGAAAATTTTTGCTATTTTTATGGCAAAAACAGCTATTTTTAAAAAAATTTTGCGCCTTCGACGCGATAACTTACAAATTAACGTCCAATGTACTGTTTTTGGGCAAAAATGCAAAAAATTTTCAAGTTCTGGGGGGCTTTGCCCCCCAGACCCCCCGTTGCATATAACCTTGGACCCCCCCCCTTTTCAAAATCCTGGGTGCGGGCCTGCGGGCCGAAAAAATCCTCACCGTGTTGCGTAATTTCATTATCTTCATATTATGAAGCTAATGACATTACGCAAGACGGTGAGGATTTTTTCAGACTTGGGATTGGGAAATAAAAGTAAAGAGTCTGTAGGCAAGATGGTAAGAGGTCGTCGTGATGTCAGCCGTTGAAACCACGGCAGCGAGCGTCAATATGAGCCCAAGAGAAACGTGGCGGCTCATAATAGCCAGTTACAGCTTGTCCTTTACCGATTTAGATGCTGGCTCATATTAGACGTTTTAAATCTTGTCCTTGACATATTTAAATGTTGACCATCATAGCTCATATTGCATTTTACATGCGACTGCAAGGAGCATTTTTCCTACTTGTATATATATATATATATATATGAAGTATGTAAACTACATAGGATTAATGGATCTTTTGCGCTTTTCCCCCCAGCCCTAACTTTTGATTTTTTGATCAATAACTTTGAAATTTGGTGTGGGTGCATATTAAAGGCTGGTGAATTCAAAAATTTTAAAATTTTTAAAATTTTTAAATTTTTGTTTGGTAAGGAGAATCAAAAAAATTTTTGAAAAAATTTTGCTGAAAACATGCATACAGGGTTTTCTGGGGCGTTGAGCACGAATCTGCAATCCGTTTTTCGTTTCAGCTTTTCGTTAGCTCAGTATAAGCTAAAGTTGTAAGCTTAACATGTAAGCTTATACTGAGCTAACGAAAAACTGAATCGAAAAACGGATTTCAGATTCGTGCTCAGCGCCCCAGAAAACCCCTGTATGCATGTTTTCAGCAAAATTTTTTTCAAAAAATTTTTTGGTTCCCCTTGGTGTCCCCCCTTACCAAACAAAAATTAAAAATTTTTTAAAAATTTTAAAAATTTTAAAATTTTTGAATTTTTGAATTCACCAGCCTCCAGTGTGCACCCACACCAAATTTCAAAGTTATTGGTCAAAAAAATCAAAAGTTAGGGCTGGGGGGGGGAAAGCGCAAAAGATCCGGATTAATAATTATATATATAGTTACTTTGTTATTAAAGAAGAACCTTAGTTTGAATGTTAAGACGATTAGGTTATTACGTAAGAAATGAAGAAAATTAGTTATATCCGAAAGTAAGTAAATTGCACATATAAATGACAGTTACAGTAACACGTATATACATGATTACGTACGGTAAGTCACATGTTTACAGTCTGTAAATGGTCACTACAATGCTAAACTGATGTTTTTACAGGTTTAACGCAGTCTCTTCAGGTACCAGGTTACACATAGCTGTTTTTGCTGATGAGCTAAAAATACGCAATTTTTAGCCTAATTTTATGCTTAAAATAGCTGAAACAGGCCTAAAGTCCGTCGAACCCGGAAACTTTTTGAAAATTTACCCTCAATTTGCCAAATTTTACCATTTTTACCCTAAATTTTCAAAAAATTTTCCGGCTTCGCCGGATTTTTAACTAAATTTTCACGATGTTCACCAAAAAACTACTTAAAATTAGTATATACTTTTTAGCTATTTTTAGTAGTTTTTACACAAAAACCCACAAAAATTCAGAACATTTTCCAAAAATATCCCCCCCATTTTGGGTGAGCTCCCCTTATCAATGGGGGCCATTTGTGTACCATCTGTTTGGGTTGGGGGAGTAGAAGGTCCAAATTTGGCTTGGGGTACCCCACCAAAATCCGAAATTTGGGGGATTTCCTCCCTAAACTGTACCCAAGTTTTTTAGCTAAAAATGCTTCTTTTTTAATGTACAGTACATTAAACGTACACAAAAGCTTCTGTCAATAGTTTTCGTATGCGAAAATAGGGTTTGAAAATTGACAAATTTGTTCTACAATATGCCAAAAATAGCCCAAATTGAGATTGATAATTGCGTATATTGCCTTTTAATTGCTATAAATAACAATCTTTAGTTGTTTGTAACTGATTTATAGTATAGCCAAAATTTTCAGATATTGCAAAAACATTTTCCAAAAATTTTGCATTTTTACTTGGTTTGGATCTAATTTTAGGGGGCGTGGGTTAGCTCGGCTTGGGGGGCGGAGTACTTTAGGTCGGGTAGGGGGTCTGGCCTCTCCGTGGGGGGTCTCACAGGGGCACCTATGATGGGCCCCCCATGAAGTCCTCATAAAAAATGCCAAGGGATAAGCCAGAATCCCGAGAATCCTGGAGGTTGGCGACCCAAGCCTGGGGGCGATCTCTAAAGGGGGGGCCTCCACTCCCCCCCCTGTAAGAAAAAGCCAGACACAATGATGATAGTGGCTGGGCATAATTTTCTACGCAGTTGTCTCGAACTTCAAATTACTGTACATGTAAGTTATGAAGCTGGCGTTTATCAGGAAGTGTATCATCATACTTCATACTCAATGTATTTCCTGAAAGTTTGAATATAATTTGGCAATATCTGATTGCACTTTGTGCAATGATATGCAGTAGGGAGCGCACAACTTTAAACATATATACTTACCACAATCCATCACATCACATCTATCCATATGCAGCCACCATTATCACAGTAGTTGGGACTGATTTGTGTGCCCTAGACCTCACGAATGGTTGGTTGTTGGTCATGGTTGATGTATTGTTGGTTTTTGTTTGTACTTATCAAGCGCTTTCCTATATTTAGCGATGTGACGTGGCAGTCAATTGGTCTGGTGGGCTTCACCATGCTAAGAAGTTTGAGGTACTTACGTCATAAGTATGTAAGCGGTGAGGCTTTGTGGATAAATTTCTGTTTACTCAGCACACACGTACAACAATCTTCAGTCTTCTTGTTTTACACGATAAAAAGTTAATAGCTTTGATGTACTTTAATTTGTATGACATCAGCTGGAAAATCCATTTCGTCAATTTCGTTACTTGCGTGAAATACAATTTTAAACGCTTTAAACAACTTGAAATCTTGATCTTCAACAACAGCAATTTTTACAGGAACCTGAATTTTGCTAGCTGTCAGCTTTCTTTTTCTGCAATTTGAAATAATTTTTTACTTGGCCAGAGGTAAATGCAGGTATTCAGTACATTTCATGAAATGCATGACCAGTGGCGACATTTGCATTTTGGCGAAATGTCGCGAACTAACGGCGATTATCGCCAACTTTGGCGAAATGTCGGAACAGAGTTGGTGAAAAAAAGTTGCACAGTTACATTTCGCGAAAGTTGGCGAAAAGTCCCAACAGAGTTGGCGATAAAGTGGTTGGAAGAAATTTTTTCGCGGGAACTTTTCGCCAAAGTTGGCGAAAAGTCCCAACAGAGTTGGCGATAATGTGGTTGGAAGAAATTATTTTGCCAAAACTTGGAACTTTTCGCCAAAGTTGGCGAAAAGTCCCTTTCATTCATTCATTCTGTACTCGTTCGCCAACAATGTTCCGACTTTTCGCAAACGTTGACGAAAAGTTCCAAGTCCTTCGCGAAATAATCTGCTGTTACTTTATCGCGAACTGTGATCGGACTTTTCGCCAACTTTGGCGAAAAGTTCCAAGTTTTGGCGAAATAATTTCTTCCAACCACATTATCGCCAACTCTGTTGGGACTTTTCGCCAACTTTGGCGAAAAGTTCCAAGTTTTGGCGAAATAATTTCTTCCAACCACATTATCGCCAACTCTGTTGGGACTTTTCGCCAACTTTGGCGAAAAGTCCCAAATTTTTCGCGAAATGTACCTGTTCAACATTTTTTCGCCAACTCTGTTCCGACATTTCGCCAAAGTTGGCGATAATCGCCGTTAGTTCGCGACATTTCACCAAAATGCAAATGTCGCCACTGGTCATGCATTTCATGAAATGTACTGTATGTCTGTAGACTTTGTATGTAAGGTTGTCAGGCTCGGAATCTGCAGTTCAGTTTTGTCAGTTTGAATTTCTAATGTTTCTGGTAATCACAATGTATTTCAGGCGTCTGGATTTTGTTATGTTAACGATATTGTGATTGCAATATTGGAACTACTCAAGTAATCTTTTGTTCTATATATTTTTTATTTAAGGTGGTGATTCCTTTTGGGCACATATTATTGGTTGACGGCGCAAATCAAGATGAAATTTGATGAAACTTTCCAAAATAAGTTCTTTTAGCATTCTAACACCCTCCGCGCAATCCCGCTTCAAAAATTCGAGATTTCCGGTCAGGACAGTTTTCCCCAATTTCTGAACGTTTGGCAGCAGCTATACTGTTACGACTATATTCAATCGAAAGATCCCGTTGAGCTTCATATTTTTGCTTTTTGAAGCACCTTTCTAGCTTTTCTCTATAGTGAGATATAGCTGATTTCCTTATTTTAGCGTTGAAAACTTGTCATTTTTGCAGAAATCAAATAATCCGCCATATCTTGAGCTACGCAAGATGTAAAATTAAACTAAGGGTGTCAATTTGAAGGCCTCGTCGGGGCCGATTATTCATGGCATTGTAATCTTCTAAATACTATCCCGTACGCTACTGTCATAAAAAATGTAGATTTTGCAAAAACATGACCAAATTTTTTCCAGCGATTGTGGAGCATTTACTATGCAAGCTGGAGGGTTGCCACTTACTGGACATGTTTTACACAAAAATACCCAGGGACCCTTTTTTAGTTGCCCCGATTGCTGCTTTCGAGCTAAAGTGGTCGCTTGCCAAAGTTGGGAAAAGTAGGCAAAATCCAGGTTGTGCATACATTTTAGTTAATTTCTTTATAACGAATGGCGGTTTCATAATAATTAAAAAAGGGTCCCCAGCTATTTGATAGTGGAATCGAATGATATGGCCACCGCCTTATAAAATTTGCTTTAGTCTGCAAAAAATCAAGAAAAATTAATTTATTTCGAAAATGCAGTAAAATAATTTTCAAGAACTAAAGTTATTTTCACAGTATTCATTAGAAAGAGGACATATTAAGCTCCATTTCGATATAAAGATGGCGTCTTAACTCCTAGGAATGAATGAGTAACAACGGTTCAAAGTTGATGTCTCCAAAAGGAATCACCACCTTAAATCTACATATATATGTAGATGTTCTAATAGTAGCAGGTTTTTTGTTAAAAATGCAGAACTGAGAATGCACGAGAATGCTTTCTTTGGTCTCTTTAAAATTATTTATTTGTTTCGTTCTGGACTAAACCTCTACACTTACTCTGTACTTTATCTCAGTTTTTAGTTTTCATCTACTTCATACGATACTATCATCTTATTAATTTACCTATCTGGGCTTTTTCTAGTCTAAAAAGTAAGGATGGGGTCTTCCCACTCCAGTGGGGACAAGTCAAAAGTGTGGGGGGAATCTAAAGTTTTTCAGAATCAACAAAAATGCAGTAAATAACGTGTTTTCTATGTATACTGTCATAACTAAGCTATAAAGGTGCTCAAAAATTCAGTTTTCGGTTGTTGGTTAAAAACTTAATTTCTCTTGCTTCGAGGGAAGCCCAAAATAGTGGGAGAGGGCTAAGAAAATTCTCAGCTTGTTATACGCATATGATGACGTGTGCACCTGTTATTTATGATTTTTAGACATCATCCACGAGTTTTGTATGTGGACATTGACATTCATCATGGCGACGGTGTTCAGGAGGCCTTCTATTTGACTGATCGTGTTATGACTGTCTCTTTTCATAAATTTGGACACTACTTTTTCCCTGGAACAGGTAGCGTTCAGCTTAAGTTCCGGCTTGTTTTATGTGTGTTCCATGAAGGTGACTAAAGACAAACTGTCCGAAATTGTTTGTGCTCTAGCCTGCGCAAAACTTTGAAAACAGTGTTACATATGTCCTGAAAATTGTTCTGCACGGAGCTATGGTTATTTCCCAAAAAGTCTTTGTCAGTTATTTCTTAATAACTTTTAGCCAAACAAGTGGACTACGTCAAAAAATTTAGCGTATCAGTGTTTAGATTCGTAAACGTGCACTAGGCTTAACCTCTTTTGACCAAAAATCTTGATACTGGCAATTGCCATTTAATGAAGGAGTAATCAAAGCATCAGTATTTAAAACCATCAGTAGCATGATGTTTCCACAAAGAAGGTAGATAAACGTAAGGGTCCATTTAAACGGGCTTAGTTGTTTTCGTTGTAGTATCCATCAACAGCGTTTAGATGCAGTACGTGTACGTCAGAAAATGTTAATGTTGAAATGCCTCCGCCAACTTTGCGGTGAAATTTCGTAAAATTTGCGAAGTTGGTCAACGTTTTCTCCTAAGCTGCTAATTTCGCAATGCTTTTGAAATTTTTTGAGATTTTTTATTTTTTTACAATAACTTTTTGCTTATTATGTTATTTAATTTTTGTTTAGGTGACATGTACGAAATTGGTGCTGAAAGTGGAAAGCATTATTCTGTTAATGTTCCTCTTAGAGAAGGAATTGATGATCAGAGTAGGTTGTATATTTTCTTTCTGTCAAATTGCAAAAGTTTTTGATTTGGGTCGCTGCATTTAAATTTTTTGGACTCAGGGGCCTGTTGCATAAAACACTAATAGTAGTCTAATAGTGATTCAATAGTTCAATAGTCAACAGTTCAATAGTAGTTTCTGTTGCATAAAATTCAATACTAATGAACTACAATTGAACTAATAGTTAATAGTGTTTCAATAGTGCTTCAATAGTGGATTTTAACAGAGCTTGTTGCATAAAAGCCAATACTACTGAACTATTACTATTGAAATTTGCTTTATTTTCTATGAGTGGGTGCGCACTCATAGTTGAACAATTAGTTCTCAATAGTCGCCAATTTTTCACGTTTTAGGGTGTTTTAAGTAATTTTTTTAGTAACAAATTGTTTGGCTGGAATAAACTTATGTCATGATTGCACCAAATGGATTAAAATCTGAAAAGACTTCAGTTTCGACAGTAGAAATGGTCTTAAGTTAAGCTAATTTGTCAATTTAGATTTTAGTTAGATTTCGTGCAACCAGCCGATTATAAAGTTGTTTGGATTTTTGTCTGCAATGTTTATTGCAAGAATCCATCAAGTCGTTAAACTTTTGAAAATTATGAGCTCCTGCTTCTGCTTGGCTTGAGTGCCTGCAGGTGTTCGATTCCTTTGCTGACTCTCGCACATCTTAGTTTGTTGCTTCTGTAGTAGTTTTTTTCGTATTCTGTTTCATCCACGAAATATTGTTTACTTTAAAGTAGAATTGACCAAGATGGAGTTGTATAGCATTTGTTCAATATAAAAGCAAAGTAAGGGAAAAGTTCAAATCTTCAAATCATAAGCAAGGGAATTGACAAATTGAAACATGAATTCAGCAAAACTACTACGTATATAACTCAACTATATAATTGACACTAATGAATTAACAACAACCAATTAAGCCAAAGCGATTTTTCGGCTTTCAGCCAGCTTCATTGTGGAATCGCCCAAATTGTAACAAACAGAACGTTCTCCCTGTTCACCGCTATCGTTATGTTGCTTATGTATGGTTATATGGTTTTGTGTGTATCATATAATATGTGTCGTGGGAAAGTTAACGGCTACAGCTATTAGACTATTGAACTATTGAAATTCAATAGTGCTCAAGTTCATTAGTGTTTTATGCAACAGGAATTTCAATACTGTTGAACCGAAAATCTAATAGTTCAATAGTTCAATAGTTAATACTATTGAATTTTATGCAACAGGCCCCAGAGTCTTTTTTTGCTGCGGCGTACAACCAAAAATTCTTGGAACCGAACTGTGAGCGCTTGTCCTGAGTTAACCATTGAAGTTAGCCTGTATAAACTATATATTTTTAGAAACCGCAGGAGGAGGAGAATCCGGTAAAACCATCATATCCGGTTACCGGATGCCAAATCGATAAAAACGCTTCAGATTCGGAAAGAGAATGCTAATTAATTCATACTCTAGCATCAAGAGTGCATAATTGCACTATATATATTAGAAGAAGAGTAAGCCTCTAGAGGGCTCCTCTTGAGCATTGCGTGGGCATTGCGTAACGGTGCTCCGACCACAATACGAGAAAGATCCCCCGATATATGGTGTGGGGGGTCGACAAGCATACCCCCTCCCCGTCTGGTGGGGGGGGGGTATGCAAAAGGGGTCCCCGATTGTTGGGGGGGGTATGCAAAAGGGGTCCCCGTTTGGTGGGGGGTAGGCAGAAGGGGGTCCCCGTTTGGGGGGGGGGTCGCTAAGTGAGGCGGACATTGGCTGTTGGCGACCCCCCCCAAACGGGGACGTCTTTTGCCTACCCCCCCACCACACGGGGGACCCCTTTTGCATACCCCCCCCACCATATGGGGACCCATTTTCAAATAGAACAAAAACTACCGTAATCCTCTGCTGTACCCCCCCCCCCCCCACCAAACGGGGAGGGGGTTTCTGCAATCTGATTGGCTGTTGGCTACCCCTCCCATCAGTGGCTCTCTCGAGCCCTCTAGTGGCTTACTCTTCTTCTAATATATAGTGCAATTATGCACTCTTGATGCTAGAGTATGAATTAATTAGCATTCTCTTTCCGAATCTGAAGCGTTTTTATCGATTTGGCATCCGGTAACCGGATATAGACCGGATATGATGGTTTTACCGGATTCTCCTCCTCCTGCGGTTTCGAATATCCGGTCGATTTCCGGTTCTGAGCTTTGAAATTTGAGATTTCATGAGCTATTATCTCAGTATCCGGTTGGTCCGGAAGTCAAATTATTTCATTAAAATGACATTTTGTCTATCCCTAACAAGCATCAACCTCAAATTACTTCAGATTTGCTGTAATTTTTGAATGATAGCGTGTTAAAATGGTTCAAAAATAAGTTATATTGCGTGCGACAAAGCTAAGCGTATGGGATCAAATCTCATATCCGGTTTAACAATTACACAAAACAAGCAAAATCACCACGTTTTTAAAACGCTATCATTCAAAAATTACAGCAGATATGAAGTAATTTGAGGTTGATGCTTGTTAGGGATAGACAAAATGTCATTTTAATGAAATCATTTGACTTCCGGACCAACCGGATACTGAGATAATAGCCCATGAAATCTCAAATTTAAAAGCTCAGAACCGGAAATCGACCGGATATTCGATTACTTTGACACCGGTAAAATGAAAGTAGCCTCCCAAATATTCATTGTTCCAAAAACGAACATTTTTTATTCGCAATTCCGAGCACCGGACCGGAAAAACCGTTTTTTCGGTTTTTTCCAACCGGATACGACCATGGATCACGCAATTTTGGTCCAAATCGGACAAAATTTCGTATACAGACTAATTTGGATCCGCTGAATCTAAAAATTCAATCAGCGAAACTGTACAACCTACCGATCTTGCTGTACAGTTTTTGACCTAGGCATCCGGTTACCGGACATAGACCGGATGTGACCGGATTTTCGGAGATGTCTTGGGCCAAGGACCAATATGCTAGAATATGAATTAATTAGCATTCTCTTTCCGAATCTGAAGCGTTTTTATCGATTTGGCATCCGGTAACCGGATATAGACCGGATATCATGGTTTTACCGGATTATCCTCCTCCTGACGTTTCTAAAAATATATACTTTATATAGACTAACTTCAAAGGTTAACTCAGGACAAGCGCTCACAGTTCGGTTCCAAGAATTTTTGGTCAGACTTTAGCTTAGATATGGGCGTTGGAGCGCCTGTTTGAAGTTTGCTGGGTCTCCAAAAATGTCTGCAATTTTTTTGCTGTCGATGTTTCTGTACCCTCGATGTTTCATTTTGTTTCATCTGATTATCCTACAGTTGCTTCGGTTTCTGTTGTTTATTTCAGCCTATCACTACATTTTTCAACCCTTGATGAAAACTATTGTGGATATGTATCAGCCATCTTGTATCGTTTTGCAGGTATTCGTCAGTGCTTGTTCTTTTCAATAATGCAGCCAGAGTTAGTATAGGCAAGTGAAATGCTAATAACTTCGTTAATATCGATTTCTCCGAAAAATCCTTTTCTGTGGACAAGGTTTTGTATTGGTTTTGCTTTTAAATGATCCCTTTTTATTCAGTAAATAGTTTTATTGTAAAATAAATACAGTTATGTTTAGTTTATGACTTCATAGCTTTGTTTCAGTGTGGAGCGGACTCCCTTGGACTAGACCGTCTTGGCTGTTTCAACCTTAGCTTTAAGGGACATGGGTGCGTGAACTATTTGTGTTTCAGTAAAACAACGGGATCCTGTTTGTTTAGGTCAAAAAGTGGGTGGCTCCTCTCCTCCCACAATTTTTTCTGATTACGAGTAATTTGTCTCACACAGTTTCATATTTTTGACTAGTTTGTTTTTAATCATTTATTGTACTAGTGCGTCATTCCCAAAAATTAAGGATATTTTATCCTCCAAACACAGACATAGATGATAAACGTTTTTTGTTGCATCCGATTTCGAAAGAGAGGAAGTTATGGTTATGAGTAGTTAGGCGCCTGTACGTACGAATTCTAGTTTAACGTTTTAGAGATTGTGTTGAATTTGTACGTAATATGAACATTCCTCTTATGGTATTGGGCGGTGGTGGTTATACCGTTAGAAATGTGGCTCGATGCTGGGCGTATGAGACCAGTGTACTCGTTAATCAGGATATCTCCAATGAAATCCCGGATACGACAGGTTTATAGTGCTTATTTGAGCTGTTAGAGCCAATGGGCATATTTCTACTAGACTAGTACATTTCGCGCAGTAGTTTTATATTCAATTTTTGCTTGTGCATTCTTGCACTCGATAATATCTATGAAGACGTCTCGAGCTTCTGAACAATTCCAACAATTTGTCTTCCACCTTTCTGTAGTAATGTGCATGGTGAATTTTCAGAGCTGAGCTAAAAATCCACCTAGCTGTTAGCTTCTTGTTTTATTAATACTATTTACAGAATACCTGGAATACTTTTCTCCCGATTTTACACTCTGTCCCGATTTGCCAAGTCGTCAAGAAAATCAGAATTCTCGTGCGGTGAGTGTTTTAGGGTGTAGGTTGACTGAACTGCAAAATATTATAATAAACGGTGCATATATTTTCCCTGACTATGCTTACCTATGTTTATACAGTTTTCCTCTATAGCCTCGAAAGTAAAAGAAATCTATATTTCTACGTCCAGAGACGTTCGGTTGTTGTAAATCATTTTACGATGGTTTTGTTTCTGCAAATTATTATTAGCGCTTTTAGGAATCTTTTAAACTGAAAATACATGCCCTTGTCATTTAACAAATGAAATCAGTATATACTTGGGAAATGTTTTGACTGGGAAAGCCTGTTTCAATTTCTACATAATAATCTTCCCTGTAATTTTCCTTGTTTTATTTTCAGTATCTAGATTCTATCAAAGCCACTGTGATGGATCAGTTAAAAAATTTGACGGCATCTCCTGGTGTGCAAATGCAGGATATCCCAGATGATGTGTTCAGTCTGGAAAGTTTGACCGCTTCTGCCCCAGAATCGGATCCAGACACTAGACCATCCGATGATGACGATCTATGATCAAATTTACTGGATTTGTTGGTTTTACTTCTGTACTTGAAGACTGATTGAAGACTCATTTGCTTAGTCCAGTGAGTTACACCAGAGCTATTGCAAACTTACAGCAGTTGTGGAATCATTTGTGTACAATTAAATATTCTGCTGTATAGGATGCGTTGGGGTTTTGATAGCGCATGGGTAAGTAGTTCATGGGTGTCTTATCACCGAGGCCAAAAGTCCAAGCTGAAGCGTTTGGTTTAGCCTCCCAATGTGTTTTTTCGATTCTAGGCGTGCCAATGACTAAAAATGGCGATTTTTGCAATATTTTAAAATTAATGTTCGACAAAATAAAACCTTTCCAGATTGCAGAATCTCTTACTTACTACAGTACAGTATAGCTCAAAACAAAGTTAATTTTTTCCGAAGTTCGTAAACTCCGCGAACTTCGCGAAGCAAACGACATTTCGCTAATTTTAGAGAAGTTCGCAGAAAAGTTAGCGAACTTCGCGAAATCGTTGCTAGCTAATTTGAGGGGTTTTCTCCATATCTACCAAAAATTGGCAAATAATTTGAAAATCTAATTTGTACCCAAGATTTGCTGCCTTCGCGAAGTTCGCTAAGCTTTAGCGAAGTTCGCATAATTTTGCGAAATTCGTCAAGATTTTAGCGAACTTCGCGAAGATTTTAGCGAAGTTTAAAGATATTTCGCTAAAATCTTCGTGAAATTCGCTAAAATATTCGCGAAATTCGCTAAAATCTTGGCGAATTTCGCAAAATTATGCGAGCTTCGCTAAAGTTTAGCGAACTTCGCGAAGGCAGCACATCTCGAGTCCAAATTAATTAGATTTCAAATTTTTTTTCCAATTTTTGATAGATATGGAGAAAACCCCTCAAATTAGCTAGCTAATGAATTAGCGAAGTTCGCTTTTTCGCGAACTTCTCTGAATTTAGCGAAATGTCGCTTGCTTTGTTTGCGAACTTCGCAAAAAATTAACTTTGTTTGGAGCTATACTGTGTTTAGCACACATGTTTGTATTGTGCCAGCCAAGTGGCAGCATCATAGCTTGTATTCTGCAGATGTGTATTCTTTACATAGTCTAACCTTCGTGATGGCAGCATTATAATATACAAGAACAAAATGCTCCGATGGAGCATGAAAAATGCAATATGGGTGACATTAGGTTTTAAGCGGACAGAGGACTTTATTTTGAAACGTTAATATGGGAGGAGCAGGTTGTAAATGCCAGGAGGACTAGGTTAAAAGCGCACTAATATGGACCAGCTTCGCTGAACAACCCATATTCGCGGAAAATGCCGGGACTGATGCTGGCGGCAGTTCCTACCTCAGTAACAGTTTACCAATTTGTGGGCATAACCCCGCGTCAGCAACTATATGTAGTGGTGCTCGTCTATCTACTGAATACGTAATTACATATATAATATGCAACGTAATTTAATTAATTAATATATTTAATGTAACTCTTAATATACGTATACAACATACAGTAAAAATTGGTGTCACAAATTCTGCGCTAGCAGCGCAGAATAAAACGCTTCAAGTAAATATTCCAAAATCTAATATTCCAAAAACTAATATTCCAAATCAGCAAGCTCGCCTGGAAAGCTGATCAATTTAGAACTTATGCCAATAAAGGTCAAATCCGGAGTGGAGCATGCGTACCCGCGAATATGGGTTGTTCAGCGAAGCTGGTCCATATTAGTGCGCTTTTAACCTAGTCCTCCTGGCATTTACAACCTGCTCCTCCCATATTAATGTTTTAAAACCTAGTCCTCTGTCCGCTTAAAACCTAATGTCACCCATATTGCATTTTTCATGCTCCATCGGAGCATTTTTATTCTTGTCCTATTTCATTTTTAAGGTTCTCAGTAATAACTTAAGCAAAAATGTTAAAGCTTTCTGAAAGAAACTTTGAAAATTCCCACAATAATTAATAGTCAACCGAGCCATAGAACAAAGAAGCTTGAAAAGTACCAATTGCTCCAGGGAATAGTTCTCCCTGGGTAAGAGCGCCCACCGCGCACATTGGAACTCTGCTGTTTCGGACTAAGACTTTGCCTTAGTGACTGCAGGCAGGCGTTTTTCATTATTTCTTTATTATTAGCTAAGTAGCTAGTTATAGGCCGTGGTGTACTTCAGCGGCACTCTACTGCAGCGCAAATCAAACGCAAACGTCAATGTCCAAAGAAGGAGACTTACACGGCACAATTTCTAATGCTATTCCGCAGTTGCCTGCAGAATTTCAGGCGATTGCAAGTTATCTGTAGTTAGTTATAGGCCGTGCTGTAGTTCAACAGCACTCTACTGCAGCGCAACCAGACGCAAACCTCAATGCCAAGGAAGGAGACTTACACGGCACAATTTCTAATGCTATTCCGCAGTTGTCTGCAGAATTTCAGGCTATTGCAAGTTATCTGTAGTTAGTTATAGGCCGTGCTGTACAGCAGCACTCTACTGCAGCGCAACCAGACGAAAATGTCAATGCCAAAGAAGGAGACTTACACGGCTCAATTTATAATGCTATGCCGCAGTCGCCTGCAGAATTTCAGGCGATCTGCAGTTAGTTATAGGCCGTGCTGTATTTCAGCAGCACTCTACTGCAGCGCAACCAAACGCAAACGTCAATGCCAAAAAAGGAGACTTATATGGCATGACTTTCAATGCTATTGTGCACTTGCCTACAGAATTTCAGACGATTGCAAGTTATCTGTTCTGTAGTTAGTTATAAGCCGTGCTGTACTTCTGCAGCAGTCTACTGCAGCGCTACCATGTAGTAACATCGTAATAAGTATACAAAACGTATCTATAATAGCTTGCCATGTCCTAAACTATCTGTATGCCTAATTTCCTGGATTTATTTTAGGCAAAAATAAGATGGGGGGACGCCCCCCCACTAGTGGGGGGAAAATAAAATGGGCCAAAAATGTTAAAAATGCAGTATAAACAGCCTGTTTTCCACATACACTGCTATAACTATGCTTAAAAGTGCTCAAACCTCAAGTTTTAGCACCAAAAAAACTGCATTTTTGATCTATTTTGACTATTTCCGGGCGAAGCCGACAAAATTTTGAACAATTTTGACCAAAAATCCCAAAAATCGCGCTCTTGGTATATACATATAAATTCTGGGCATCTTAGGGTGAGTGGTGTAGCTTTGACAAAAAATGGCCATTTGGGGGTGGGGCCGACTGTGGCGGTCGGAGGGAGGTGGCCGAGTGGGGAGGGAACCAAAAATATCAAAAGGTTCACTTTCGGGGTATACCCGCTCAGAAAAATCAAACCCCGCCTGCTGAAAGATGCCCAGATCGTTCTAAACACCGACAGAAAATTGCCGATTTAATAACGTGTTATCGACGGTGCTGTGTTTGGGACAGCACGTACAGCACGGTGGAAGCTGGAGAGTGCACCAACTAACAAAGCTACCGATCCCCCTCACGAGAGACACAATTATCACCAAGTTGCATATGTTTAGCCGTTTACAGTAAGTCTACAGACAGCGTGCTATGGTTGCTGCATAATAGTACAGCACGGTAGCAGCACCGCACTACAGAGCTGCGACTATGCTCATTGTGTTCAGCGATCCCGATAACCCTTATATGCGTTCCATTTAATAGCCCAAAACTGCATATTTAGGCCTATTTTGACTATTTTCTGTGGAGTTGGGACTTGGAAATTTTTCCGAAAACGGCATTTGGACCGACCAACTTTGGGCCGGCCGCCTGAACGGTCCAGGACCTAAATCAATAATCGGCCAATGTTATGACGCGCTACCCACCCCAAAGTTTCTTATGCAACAATCCGCGTCTCTCTAGCTTGTTCCCTGAACCCTGTAGCCGTGACACAAAATGGCCGTTTTTGGCCAAAAACGCCGTCAAGCCACTTTTGGCCGGCGCACAGGCGGCATGCCGGGCCGGGCAGCAAAAACAAATAGTGCGGGGCACATGAGACCATATCGACATTCAGAAAATATAAACCTTTCCGGCTGAAAACGTCCACATCTTTCAAACACCTCTGCACAAAATTGCATTTTTGCAATAGCGTGACTTACACAGAATAAAAACAAACGGACCTAACTTGTCCGGAAGCGAAAATTTTCAAAGTTGGAAATTTTGACCAAAACTTTTTGCAACGTGTTGTACTCGTTGTGTAGATTCCAATGATACCAAACTTGCCGAGTTTCGTTCAGTATTGAGCTGGCACGATGCTCGAACGAGTCTCAAAGGGCCGCGCAGCGCCTTTTACACCCATATTATAGGGGGTCGCTCTCGCTCCCCCCTATAATATAGTAGTTTCAATGAAGAGATTGGTGAGTCGGCCAAGTAACGACACCAATCCGAACGGCTAGAGGACAGTTAATATCTCTGTAACTGACGTTTGTGAAGTGAAGCGACGCCGGAACATTTTATGACAATTCAGTGTGAGATTGGTAAAATTTGAGAATGTTTTGAGTTATGTGGGAGGTCGGACTTTATGGGGAGGCTCCTCTAATGGAGAAGGGTCGCCTATTGAGGCCCCTGTATGTGAAATAAGACAGACAAGTAGCTCAATCGGACAACATCGGGGCAAACGTTAGTGCCTCCCTTAGGGGAAAGGGATTGTTTTGGCCCAAAATGATTGTCAGTTGGCACGGTCTCCCTTGATCAACTGGATGGATATTAGGCTGGTTGCTAATGTGACATTTTTTGGCATTGTTTAGCTCAGCCAATTCAACATCGATCTGTGGTTCCAATGTCCAGTTAGCTTTGCCTAGGATCTATGAATGCAGAGAAGGCATTTAAACAATTGACGGAAGAACTTTAGTTCATGTTTTGTCAATATTTATTAAACTGTTAGTATTGACAAGAGTACATACTCTGTTGTGCTCTGCTCGCTAACAGCTTGCCCCCCCCCTAATCAAACCCTAGCGACCCCCCCCCCCCCACAAATTAGTACCTAGTGGAAATGGGGGGACGCTCACTAGCTGTTATATATATATATATATATATATATATATATATATATATATATATATTTCTGCATGCCAACGCTCAAAAGAAGTGATGCGTCTAATTCCAGATCCAGCCAGTTTAACACATGCATGTAGAAAACAGTAGCTAGTGAGTGAGCGTACCCCAATTTCGACTAGGTACTAATTTGCGGGGGGAGTCACTAGGTTCTGATTTGCGGGGGTAGGCCGTTGACGTGCAGAGCATAGTTTCTGCTCTGACTACTTAGAGTGTGCCTAGTGGTACACTCTTACATTGTGAACTCTTGGTATTGAATTATTTATTTGTTTTTATCAGTGCGCATTTTCAAATCTCCCTTGGTTGGCAAAATCCAAGACCATGGGTATACAAAGCTCTGACTGAAAAAGCTGCGAAATATTAATTTACAAAACTGTGAATGCAAAACCGAGTTGCAAAGTACTTGTATAACGAATAAAGCACAAAACCTTTGCCACCACGGTAAAAACCTTTGTCACATAAAGTTATTACTCATTCATTACTTGGAGTCAGAGCTGGATGTGGGTCAATATTTTTGACCCGCACCCGACCCGCGGACCCTTGACCCTACCTACCTGGCCCATACCCGTGACCCGCGGAAAATTATATGGCTCGCATGACCCACTTTAGGTTAATGATTCTCTAAGGCTAAATCCTAGTCAAAAATAATTTAATAGAAATCTTTAGCTGTTTAAACCATTTGAACATGACTGCAGCCTAATGAAAACAACTAATTTGAATATTTGAAATCTTATATAATTTTGGAAATTAAAATAAATGCAAGAAAAACAAAATTAAAGCTCAATTATGAACATTTTTCTTGAGTAGAATTAGCAGACGGTCGTAATTGTGTAATATATTTCTCCAGAAATTCACTGGAGCGCTCCTGCCTTGTTGTCCAAAGGAAACAGTTCTCCCTGGGTAAGAGCGCTCACAGCGCCCATTGGCTCTCTCCTGTTCGGACTAAGGCTTCGGCCTTAGTGACTGCAGGCAGGCGTTTTTCATTATTTCTTGATGATTAATGTCTTGTATCCTTCGTGGATCCGCCTGCTGGCCAGCTTTTATTTCATTTTCTTGACGTAAATGCTGTTTGTATCTCTACGGAGATCCGCTGGCCACTGCAGTCCTCTTTCTGTGCATAGCACAGTCAGAGAGATTTTGATAATACCTTCTCTGGCTATGTTGCAGCACAGATAGAGCCGAGCTGGCTGTCCTTCTTGGACAAGAAGGCAGGAGCTCCAGGGAACAGTTCTC